>JAHRHJ020003174.1:0-246805 GCA_019776745.2 Taxus chinensis | reverse complement strand
GCTTTAAAGCAAGCATGATTGGTTATGGACGTCTTCTTTGGCTCCAATGAATGCCAAAACTGATGGGGGCAAGGTCTGATCAATTGAGTATGCCCATAATTCGATTTTCAACTCCAATAATGGAGTTCTCTTGTGACCTTGAATGGATGGTGTGGAAGCAATAGTAGAACCCTTCTGCCCTTTCTTCTTCCTCCAATGAAGGACATGAAAGATTAAAATTTTCTAATCTTGGTTCCAAGAGCTCCTAGAAATTCAAGCTACTACAAATGAATACTCTCCTCCATGACGAGGCCTCTTGTGTTGGAAGATGGAGGAGGCACGAGAGAAGGGGTGGGAAACTCAACGGTTATTCTTCATCAAAAGAGTCCTCCAAATCAGGCAGGTAAACTTACCTATTGCTGTCATGCAAATGTTCAACCCTCCCATGGCATTATCTTGATCTGCAACTTGATGGACCATGGTTTCGTCATCCTCCAGCATGAGTTTGAGGTCAAACTCTTCGTAGTAATAGAACTTGAGGATGAGATGACCGTAGAGAGAAGAACTGAAGGTTCTTCTATACCGCGTTGTGCTCAAAGCCTTGGATTTGCACTTTCTCCCCCAACGCTGGAATGTGTCTCTTATTTTGGATTTGGAGAGCTCCCTCCTCTTGCTGTCCATCATGACTGATTTTTGACAATTGATTTGGATCAGAATTTCTTCAATAGGGGGGGCCAACATGGACACTAGAGTCTGAAAACAAATTGATTGATGATCTGCAACTCCTTTTTGCTCTTTTCTAAAGCAACAAAATCAGTCTTGACCACCATTTTTTTTGTAACTCCAACCTCTTTGAAGGTTTCATCAGCAAGGATCTTCTTCATCCAAAAATTTAGAGCCCAACTCTTCAAAATTTTAATTTCTTCATCCTTGTTTGGCTTTTCTTTGTGCTGCCTTCATGACTGTTTTGAATTTTGTGGTGGTGGGGAGAGATAAAACCTCTTATTCTTTGGAGTTAGAGGATGTTTCATTTAGCTATTGTAGAGGGGAAATGTTTTGGAGCAAAGGTGCGTAAATGAACCCTGCAAGATTGGTTGTGCAAAATAGCTTCCTTTCTTCAAAATTGGCCAAAACCAGCAAATATTTGGAGACTGAGTATGGCTGATTGGTAGTGGAAATCAAAGAGAAAGATGTTCTTCTACCAAATTAGCAAAGCGTGTCAACTAAAACACAAATCAATACTCTTTTAGTTGCTCTGCATTTGGATGGGAGAGGTTATATGACAACTGATCCTTGAACTTTGTAGCTCTCCTCCTGCTTAGAAGCCAGCATTTGATTGGGTTGTGGATTTCTCCTTTGGCTCCAATGAAGCCAAATACCGCGGAGTGGGCAAGGTCGATCATTGGTTGCCCAATTGGATTTCAACTCCAAAAGGGAGTTCTAGTGTAGGACCTGAATGGATTTGGTGTGGAAGCAATGTGAAACCCTTCTGCCTTTATGCTTCCTCCAATGAAGGACCTGAAAGTTAAAATTTTGCAATCTTGGTCCAAAGAAGCTTCTATAAGATGTAGCTACACAAATGATGAATACTCTCCTCCATGATAGCAGGCTGGATCTTGTGTTGGACGAGGATGATGAAAGAGGAGAATGGTGGATGGAAAACTCAGCCCGGTTCTTGTCATCAAAACAGTCTCCAAATCGCTAGGTAAAATACTCATTGTTTGTCCTACACAAAATTGTTTCAAACCTCTCCAATGGTGTTCTCTGATCTGAAACTTTGATCACCAGGTTTCTTTAATCCTCCAGCATTGAGTTTGAGGATCAAACTCTTTCAGTACTAGAAACGTGAGGAGGAGAGATTGAAGTAGATGAAGAATACTGGGGTCTTCTATAACTGCTTTGTGCTCAAAACTTGGATTACACTTTTATTCCCCCAAAGCTAGGAATGTTCTCCTTTATTTTGGATCTGGAGCAGCTTCTCCTTCATATTGTTGATCCCTCATGATGATTTTTGCAATTTGAATTCATCAACCTTGTCAGTCAAATAGCGGTGCCAACATGGACACATATTTTGAACAAATTGATTGATGATCTCAACTCCTTTGCTCTTCTTCTGCTGCAAAACAAAATACAGTCAGACACCATTTGTTCTGAATCCAAAACCTTGCTGAAGGTTTCATCAGCAAAAGGGATCTCTTATCCAAATTTAAGAGCCCAACTCTTAAGAATTTGATTCTTCATCTTGTTTGGCTTCTCTTTTTGCTGGCCTTCATGACGATTTTGCAAAAAAAAATTTGGTTGGGTGGAGGAGGTTAAAACCTCTTGTTGTTTTTTGGGGGCGGGTGTGTCACTTAGCTCTGTGGAGGGGATGGAATGTTTGGAAGGAGAAAATGACCAGCAGAATGAGATGAGGGTGGAAGGAATAGGGGTGGAGAAAAGAAATGGATTCACACTGGGAACTGTATCACCCAATCCGGCCCTTGATAATTCTTACGGGACCTCCCGTGCTATGATTATTTCATAATGCACAACCCTTCGTTTGGTGGATGTAATTGAAACAAAAGAACAACCGCCGAACACAAGAAATACATTGGACTCTGATAAGACGGAATGATGACAAATATGAAATATCAAGTAATTATAATATTAACATGAAATTTTTACATACTCACCCATAGGTACTCAACAAGACTATGGGAAACTTTACCAATTATGCCTCTGATTGCTTCTTCAAAACACCTTTAACTGATGGATCCTTGCAACACTTCATACTAATATTTCCACTACTTCTTTCTATGCAAATGAGGGTGGGCCTCGCTATTATAGAAACTTTCAGCGAGTATCCATCCTATCTCTAGATAGTTGATAAGGAATCCACTCTGACCGATAATATTCCATACTTAAACTCTTATCTGTACATGTAAGCTTAGCTTTAAGATAAGATAAAACCTTATCATTTACATGGTTCCACATTTTTAGAATTGTACAAATAAATACACAAAATATTATGACTCACTCCTTGTGTTATACCCATATAATATTTTAATTCCTAATCATGTAGACCTACTTCTCATAATTACCCCATTTGGACATGTTAACATGACCGAAACCATTACGACAAATATTTACTTGTTACAAAATTCCTATTGTACGTTGACTGTTACCGTTTATCTCACATTATTGGCGAACTGTACTGACTGCACCGTTATTTCTATCAGATGCTACTACTAATTATAATTAACAACATCCTATTCCTAATAATACATTAATGAAATAGAAATTATGGAGAGGAAAATTTTTTTTTGGTCGACATTATTCCCCTTACTCGCTTCTACTCTGTCCTCGGAGTAGACTTGCTGGGCTAGAAAATCTTCAACTTGTCGTGGTTATCCCATTTAGTAATGGGAGAGGTGCCATGCCAATTCCTCCAGTCGGGTACGTACCATTTTCATGACAGCATATCATTTTGTAGGGCTCCATCCACTTTGGAGAATTTTCTTGTCTTCTTTTTTTGGTATCTGGAATCTATACTAGGACCAAGTCATTCACATGAAATGGAGGACCATCGGCCTTTTGATCAAAGTATTCCTCTGATTCATTTTCTTCTTAGGCTTGATCCTTTTCTATTTCCCTTCATTTCCTCGAGCAATGAAGGATTGCTACCAAGCTTCTTTTATGTATCAATGTATGCATCCTTTATTGTCAGAACTCTCATAGTGGAATATCAAACTCAACTAGGAAGAACTGGATCAATGCCATAGGGCAACTAAAATGGGGCGTATCCTGTTGCTGACTTTTGATGTTGCCCCTATATGCCCAATGCTGCATGAATCCTTTTATCCCATTTAATGTTCCCTGCAAGGCTTGATCTTTTGCTAGAATTTGACACATCACAAAATTTGTTCGTTCCAACTGTCCATTTGTTGCGTTGGCTTGGATGTTGTTGCCTTCTGTGCTTAATAGAAAACTTATTTGATAGGGCTTCTACCACCTCATTAATGAAGTGGCGTCCTTGATCTGTTTTAATTTCTTATGCCACCACATTTGGTGACAAGGAATTATTATCTGAACCCCTTGCCACTTCATCCATGGAACGCTGTGTTTTCAATGGCCTAGCTGCAACCCATGGTTAAATACTCTTGGCAACTAAATATTATGGTGGTGATTGTGATGGTCGTTGGAGTGACCTCCAATGTCTATTCCCCACTTTTCAAAGGGACCAAGTGGGGAAGAATAGGGACATAAGGGAGCTGATGAAGTCTTACGGTTACCATGGTTTGAACAATATCACATGTCTTACAAGAATTATTATAACAAATCTTTTAAAAGTGGGCCAGTGATAACCTGCATCCAAGATCCTAGTGCTGTATAAGTTGTCTAGGAGAAGTGCCCCCTCCACATTGTACCATTGTGGAATTTTCTAGCGCTCCTTTCCTTGTCACTGTCCAACTACCCCTTGTATGTCCCATAGGTCCTATTCGCAATAAGCTCCATGAGAATAGAATATGGATGACTGGCTTGAGTAATCTTTCTCTTATTCTTTGAGTGGCACCATCAGGAACTTGATTATTCAGATATTCCCAAATATATATGTATTCACAGGGATGTGTCACGGGTGATAAACCATGCTGCCTTGGGAAATCATCGTCATCAACAAGATGATACTAAAAATCATAGTTTCGAGAGAGTGCATCTGCATTGACATGATTCGTTCTGGCCTAGCTATAATACAAATTCAATTCTGTGTAGCAAAATTATCCCTCTTGCAATTCTCCTGATGGGTTAGGCTTATTGACAATATCATTTCAGAGCCTGTATGATCTGTTAAAACTATAAATTCTGCTCTCCTAGCACAGTAATTCTAAATTCTTTAAAGCAAACATGATAGCCAAAGCCTCTTTTCAGTTACAGTTAAGTTTACTCCCACTGCTCATTTGTTTTGCTCCCAAAGTAAATTGGATGTTCTTCCCCATTTTCAATCCTTGGCTCAAAAAGTACTTACCTCGTGCTACATCTGAGGACATAGTGTAACAAATGAGGCTGCTTCCAATTGGATTCTCACAATAGGTGAAGCCACCAGGGCTTCCTTCAGTTGTTCCAAAAATCATGCGCCTTATGTCCGGTTCATAAAGGCAACATCCTTCTTCAAGAAACTGGTTAGTGGCTGTGTAAGATTGAGAAAGAAAATTCTTGATGACCCTTCTATAGTACCCCACATGGCCTAAAATGATCTCAACTTACTTCTATTCAATGGAAGGGGAAATGGTAATCTTTGATTTTGAAACTTTATCAGTATCAGTACACAATACAATATCTGGATACAACATGCCCCACAAAAACTTAGAACATCCAAAGACACACTTTTTTTAGGGTTAGTGAGGCTTTGTGCGTCATCGAACCTTTGAACCCAATGTTGTCTCCATCTGGTGAGGTGGTTCAAATTGCCCCATGATGCAAAAATCATCCAGGAAAATATCTGATGAAGCAGTCCAATGTAGCGGTTAAACACCTATTCATCAAACGCTGGAATGGAATGTTGCTGGACGTTATCACAACCAAAAGGCATAACTTCTTATAAGAAAACGTCCCCAAGGAGTGGGTTGCACGTGGTCTTCAGCCGATCTTTATTCTGCTATACGAACTTTGTTGTAGGCCATTAATATCCATCAAGCCAAACTATGCACTCCTGGCCAGCTTCCTTGTCCAGATTGATCTGGAAAATGGAAGAGGTGTAATGATCCTTCTTTGTTGCCTTATTGAGATGCATTGTAATCAACCACAAATGCGTTAGCTTCCCATTTTTTTTATTGAGATCACAGGGAGGCAAACCCATTCTGAATTCTCACAGTAAATATGATCCGCATCAAGCAATTATCTATTTATTCTTTTACAGGTCTTGGAAAAATTAGGATTCATTCTATATGGCATTGCTTAGGGGCTTAGCACCATCTACGGCCTCAATACAATGTCTCCCCAAACTTAGTGACCGGAGAGTTCCCTGTAACAAAATAGTGAATAGGTGTAAGTACCTCAAAAAGTGTTGGAGGTAGGTTCTCTTCTCACTCTCCCTCACAGCATTCACCAAGATTTTATTGTTGGAGAAGATCATTCACACTTCTTCTTCATATAAATTTTAGGGTCCGGGTGGCTGTGGGTGGGTGTGAATGGAAAGAATATCCATGACTGAACACTCAAATCACGTTCTTCATTTCAGTGTCCACTTCACTGGTTACTTAGAGTAAATCAGAGGATGTTCAATCATCAGTTTCATAACTGAATCCACAGGTTCTGCTTAGATTGGCGAGGGCTCATGTGGATCTTACACCACTCTCTTTACCTTACGTCCAAGTGTCATTTTGGAAACCTTATTCCAGTAGTTTCTGCATGAACTTCTACTTACCATGGTCTTCCCAGCAGCCTTGGGTACGCAAACAGTGCCATTTTTCATCACTGAAAGTATACCCACACATACCCACCACCCATAACAGATCTTGCACATTTGTGAAAACCACCGTCTGTTTATTTTTTCCCTTATTTTAATGACCTTAACATAAGTGTTGAGGGCGTATCAATTTTTAAACCACCATATTTCATTGTAAGAAGATTCGGTCGCATTACATTACTGCAGACCTCCAGCAACCTAAGAAATCATGAATTGAAATACCATTACATAATACCTAGCTTATGGAGCATAGGGATTCTGCCATCTGCCCTCCAAAACAAGGACCTCAAAACCTACTTCATTCTCGCGCATTGAGTCCACCTGCTTGAACTTCCGCCTTTATCCGGAGACAGAGCCAAAGAGTTGACCATATGTACAATTGCAGGCCCTTTTGGACAGATCTGCCAAATGGAGTATGCTCCTTGCCCTGTGAAATAAGAAAATCCTGAACAAACAACTTTTCTTCTTCCTAGGTTTCTTAATAGTTTTCCTTTCCATTTTTTAGGATCGTTCCATCGTGATAATCTTTTTCTTTCTTTATTTTTGTTACAAAACACATCTTCTACTTACTTATTTCTTCTTATCTTACTTACATCAAGAGAATCACATGGTGCTTTTCTTTATCATATCTCTACTGTACCAGATGTAGAAGCTCCTATCTAGACAATTATACTTATAATGACCCTTTTTATAACAAACCTATAACAAACAACTTCAGAAAATATTTCTTTTTGGACTTCTATCTCCCCCTGAGATAAAATTACTTTCTTGAGAAAGATTAATAGTTAACTGGCCCATCTTCCACGCAGATATTCATACTCAGTAGATGACTGGAGAAATATTTGTGCTAACGAGAGTGGTGGTGGATCTGGATCAAAGGTGCTGGCGGTAATGTAGGCTCTTTTTACTGTAGCAACAATTTCTTGGGCTCCTCTTCAATGCTTTCTTCTTGCCTTATGGAAATATCCTTTGTTGTTCAATGTGCTGGGCGGTTCATAATTCACTCGTTGTCTGATCTCTGGCTTTCATCCCAAAGAATGAAGTGCTATTAGAGGAGAAGGAGAATTATCCACGCCATCATTCAACCCATCCGCTTATTCCTTCCCTCCGGATTTGGGCATCGAGTCCTACTGAGCTCTAGAAAAGATTAATGATAATCCCTTATCTTTCTCCTTCTCTCCTTGGGTTAGCTTTGTGAATCAATCATGAGATCTGCATATCTCTGATTGTTCACCAAATCTTCAAGAAAACTTTTCAGTAAGAAATCCCATTGAATTTTCACATTATCCCCTAGTGTTTCAACCCACCTAAGTGCTTAACCATCAAAAAGGTAGGAAAAAAATTCGGCCATTGTTCACTCTTATTAAGGAAGTACAAAATACAAGATGCTTAAAATGCTTGATGAAAGAAGAAGCATCTTTCCTTAGATGAGCTGAAAGACAAACAAGAATCTTTCCATTTTCAAAATTTAACCACCGTGAAATACCAACCAAGTACAATCAACAAGAACTCGTGTGCACCAAATTAAATTGGACTTAATATAGAAATGACCAGGTAAAACTCTGGTTAAAATTGGACTTACTGCAGTAAAATGTGTAAAGTCAAACAACTAAATTTGACGGTGGTAACAATATTCTGGTACAATAAAAAGTGAAGTACTGCGGTAAACTTAATTAATTCATCGTTTGATTTAAAAAGTGATTTTACTATGATATAAAATACTTTACCAGCAAAAATGCCTATCATGTAACTATATTCACGGTAAAATGACTTTACCTGGAACTAATATGCACAGTGAGTAAAAACAAGGTACCCCTCTAATTGCTTTTTGACTAAGTGGGAATATCTTCCCGAAATCACCAACGGATGGTCCTGGCAACGGAAACCAAAAAGTAATCACCAATCCGGACACACTCATGATAATTCTTCACCGGGAAACTCCTCGTGCGTATGATGATTACTAATGCAACCTTTCGTTGGTGGATGTAATCTGGAAACAAAAAGAAACACGACCCAAAAATACCATTGGACTATTGATAAGACGGAGGAATTGATGACTGAAAAAATCTGAAATATCAAAGTAAATTAAATATTAACCTGAAATTTTCCAATCTCACCCATGAGTCCTATGCCGGGTAGGGTACTTCACAAGACTATGGGAGAAGAAACTTAATTACACCTCTTGATGGCTTCTTCAACCCACCTTAACTGATGGATTCTTGACACACTTCCTAACAATATCACACTTCTTTCTATGCTCAATGAGGGTGGGGCTCCTATCTAGTTAGATAAATTCCAGGCTTATCATCCATCTCTAATCCTTCCATCCGATTGGGCATCGAGCTTCCTCCTTACTCTAGAAACGACATGATATCCCTTATCGTCTCCTTCTCTCTTGGGTTAGCTTTGTGATATCAATCATTAGATCTGCATATCTCTGTGTTCACCAAATTCTCAAGAACACTTTCAGTTAATAATCCATGAATTTTTTCACATTATCACCAGTGTTTCAAACCACCTAAGGGTGCTTAACCATCCAAAAAAGGTAAGTAAAAAATTCAGTCCCATTGTTGTCACTTCTTATAAGGCCATTAACAAATACAAGATCGCTTTAAATTCTTGAATGAAAAAGAAGCAATCTTCTTCAATTAGATGAGCTGAAAAACAAGAATCTTTTCCCATTTTCAAAAGTAACCACCCGTGAAAATACCAGCCCACAAGGTACAATCAACAGACTTGTGTGCACAATAATTGGAATTACTATAGAAATGACCACGGTAAACTATGGAAAACTTGAACTTACTCAGTAAACAACTAATTTAACTGTGGTAAACACGATTCAGGTAAAAAGTGAAATTAAACTGCGGGAAATAATTTCATCGTAAAAAGTGATTTTACTATGATACCTACTATTCACAGCAAAAATGACTTAATCATGGTAACTACTCTCCACCGGTAAAAATGATTTGACTTTACCATGGTAACTACTATGCACAGTAAAACAAGGTACCCTCTAATTGATTTTTGACTAAGTGGGAATATCTCTCCAGAAAATCCACCAACGATGAAAATGGTCCCTGGCACGGAACCAAAATGTCATCAACCAATCCGACCCTTGATAATTCTTCACCTGGGAACTCCTCGTGCTATGATTATTTACTAATGCCAGCCTTTAGTTTTGTGGATGTAACTGGCAACAAAGAAACAACCGAACACAAAAATCCATTGATTGATAACGGAAATGATGAAAACTCGGAATATCAAAGTAAATTATAAATATTCACATGAAAATTTTTACAATCCTCACCCATGAGGTAACTTCAAACAATTACTATGGGAGAAACTTTACAATTACCACCTCTTTGATGGCTTCTTCAACACACCCGTACCCTTTAACTGATGGCTTCCTTTACATCACACCTTCCTACATTAATTTTCCCACTACTTCTTTCTATGCTAAATGATGGTGGTGGCCTCTCTTTTAATAATACCTTCCAGCTTATCATCCTAAATCTCTAAGATAGTAAGAAAATCCACTCTGACGACTCATATTCCATACCTTTAACTCTTATCTGTACATGTAAGCTTAGCTCTGAAGATAAAATAAACCTTATCATTTTACATGGGTTCCACATTTTAGACTTTTTACAAAAATTAAAAAAATACACAAAATATTTATTGACCTCACTCCTTGTCCTATTACCAATAAATAATTTCCTAAATTCCCCTAACTCATGGAGACGCCTACTTCTCATAATTACGTCCAACTTTGACATTTACATTACCGAACCACTTACACAATATTTCTTTTTAACAACTTCTATTGTACTTTGACTGTTACCAGTACCCACATTAGTGGTGACACCTTACTTACGGCATGCACCGTTATCTTCTATCATTCATATGCACTACTAATTATACTTACACATCCTGTTTCCTATACTACATTAATGAATATAAATTATGTAGGACATTTTAGTGTCAACAGGACACAGATGGAGAGTTTTAAAACTTGAACACTGCGAGAATCAAATAGATTGGGAAGATGAAAAGAAAAGGCCTGAGATGGTGGTGCTTACTCATTGACAAGTTTGCTGAATACTCCTCGCATACAACCCTCTATTCCTTCAATCCACTTTTGCCAGCATGGCAGCGTTGCAACTCATGACTTCCAAGCCTCTCTTTAGGGCTGACTTGCCTTGGAAAGTCCCCCATGGACAGGGTTCTCCACAACTGATTCCAAATGCTTTCATTTGTGCTTTGAGACCCCTGGATTGCACCATGTGTAAACTCCATCTTTGGATTTTCCTCCAACAGACCAGCATCTTGCATCTGATTATCTTCATGTATTCAACACCCTGCTCTTGGAAAAGCTCCATAGCTAAACTGATTTTGGCAATTGCTTGCTCATATGGTAGGTATGGATTTTGATTTGTTTCAAAATGCTGGATTTGGAGCAGTTAAAAACATTTGGAGGTGGGAAACCTTGATGCTATTGTAATGTAGTTCCATGAGGGAAATGAATCATGATTGAACACAACTTCATTGAAGAAATCATTAAAGAGATGGAAGAATATGATGGAAATGATGAGAAACATGTCTGTAACTTTAGAACTGGTTGCTGATCCGATGGAGTTCGCCAGATGTGTTTGCAAGTGCCTCCAAATGCTGAAAATCTTCACAGGAACACACCACCAACAAAAGATGAAGTGGAAACCTCTAAGGTCCCACCGGGCCTGCCAAAAAACGTTGTTGTAAATCAACAGCAGCATCTACCCTTGTATGCCATTCAGGTTTTTTGAATTGATGTTTTTTAGGTATCCAGTGTGATTACACAACATGGAAACCTCTCTCCATGTGGTACTTTTTGAAAATAGAGAGGAATCTCTAGATTGGAGGCTGTTCCTCAACTCCTCTGAATTTAGATCTATATTTTACACAACTACAGGGTCAGATTCCTACATCCTACTCTAAATTGCAAGGAACAGGGAATAAAAATGTAAAACTGAAACTAAACTAAGATGGTGATGCACCAAAAGGAGTGGTGAAACATTTTTTGCCATGTAAATAGACACAAATTCATGAAAATTGCAACAGGGAAAACATAAACAAGCTGATCGATGTAATTAGAGGTCCTTAAAATGAAGTAAACATACAAACCGAGGACTGAAAGCATCAGAGTTAACAACTATCAATGCCAAGGTAAAAAATCTCTTGCATTCCACCATCAAAGAGGTATAAACCTGTTACAAACTGTGAAAAAGGTCTGATTCTTACAACTATCACTTTCTGGAGGTGAAAGAAGAAGTTTTCAATGCCAAAAAGTGTTCAAACCTCAAGAAATGAGCCAAATCTGGCTTTTACAATGCATGGGTCGAGCCCAGGAGAGAGAAAACGTAAAAAACGTCGGAGCCCATTCCTCATTGATGGAAAATGCATTAAAACAGCATGGAGGACCTTAAAAACCCATACCCTATCATTTTTTACCATATTAGAGAAGAATGCAACCCATCATGTATTAAATTTGGTTGTTGAAATGTCATTTCTGGCCATAGACACATACTCGAACCATTTTTTAATTTTCTCTCTCCAACCTAAACCAAAATTATAAATTGACCATGGAATCATGTAGATAATTTTAACAACTTTCCAATGATATAAAGAACGTGAAAATTTGAGCTTTGGATCAAAAGATATGATCGTTTGAAGATTTAGGGCAAAAACGGCCCAAAAACGGATCGGCGGGAAAAAAATTTCAATTTTTACCTTTTTTTTGTCTTTGGAAAAATTTTCAAAAATTCCCCATGCTCCGCTGGTCGGATGCCACATGGCAAGCTCTGATTTGTCACACAATTCTCTCTCCTTTCTTCTCCGTGGGTTTTCCTTTGAAAATTTGACCTTTTTTATACTTTGGGAAAATTTCCCATTTTCTCCCCGCGCCCCGCCACTTGGGACATGTGGCATCATTTGGTTCGTCGACAGGGGCGCAGGGAGAACCTTTACCTTTTAGTTTTTTGGCCAAAAATTTTGCTAAATTTTCTAAGTCCTCCCCAAGCTCTGCACTCCCCTTCTCCTTAGGACACGTGTCCTCCTCCGGTTGGCTCGGGCCAACCCTCCAACTCGCCCCTTTTAAAAAACTCAGCCAAAAAACACTTAGTCGAAATTTCCACCCTCTCCTCTACCACTTTGATCCATGAAGACACGTGGCTTACTGTCATTGGACGTGGGCCATGCGGGCTGGTTTGGCCTTTGAAACTTTTACAAAAACTTAGCAAAAATTTCCATTTCGCCCCCGACACCCGCGAGCCTCCCTCGACACGTGTCGTGTTCCTATTCGCCGCGGGCCAAAATTCAAAAATTCACCCATGGAAAACACTTAGCCAAATTTTTTATTGTGCCTCCCCCTTGTGACACGTGTCACACTGTGATTGGTCCGTGGGCCCTGCGGGAAAAATTTTCCACTTGAACCTTTGACCAAAACTTGGAAAAATTTCCAATTTGCCTCCGACCCCTGAACTCCTCTGCCACGTGGCAGCTTCCTATTGGCTGTGGGCCTCAAATGGGAAAATTTTCCACAAAAACTCTACCGAGTCATAACTTGAAAAATATAAGGAGTTAGGAGGCAAACTTTACCTTTCTGGAAAGCTGAGAGAGAGCTCTATCTAATGGTGCCATTTCCAGAAAGCCTTGAGTGCCTTAAAATCAAAAAATGTGGACTGAGGCACAAGAGAGGCAAGAACACAAGGAGTTAGCCACAAAAAATGAGCTAGGGCACATTTTGGATAACAGTTTGTTCTCTTCATCTGGTGAACAATGATAAATGGAAGTCCCCCCCATCTTGTGCATTTTTGGAACAACATCCCTTCTTGACTTCTCAGGTGCAAAATCTTGAACTTTAGCTGGAGCAGAGGCTTCACCTACCAAAGGAGGGGCAAAGAGCCTCCTGTATAGGGATTTCAGCACTTTTACTGGAAGATGCCTTATCTGCTTCTTTCTTATTCTAAGGATCTTCTTGAGTTTATAGGTTTGTAACCTATGCACCTAAGTCTAACATTCTTTTCTTGTATCTTGTGTTGTATGTAACTTGGGCATGAGGTTTGTTTGTATCTTCTTCAGCATGGTTGATGGCATTGAAGTCCTCCATGCCAAAGAACATCAAATTTGTCTCTGGAGGAACTTTTGGTCTTTTTGGATTATCTTCTTTATGGGAACTTTTTGAGGGCTCACAAGCTGAAACATTCTGGATCATAAAGGCTTGAGCACGCGTAGTATTAGCACAATGATATTGACTATGAGGCATGTTGCAAGGGAAGCACCATTCTAAATCTTTTAGTAAGTTGTTCTGAACTGGAACAAGCATCCAAATCACACTGAGTTCTAGAAGAGAAGGCGCGGGAGGGACAACTTGTAAGGGTAGATGTGCATTAGGTTGTCATCTATCATTCTGCTAGTTGGGCATGTATCTTTGATTTCCATATTGATTTCACTAAGGTTGATTTCTTTGGCCATGTGCCTAATTGGAATTGCCTCTATAGGCTTGTTCCTATTGATTTTCTAATGATATGACCTTGTTTGAAAAATTTCTAATCAAGGCCTTCAATTCTTCATCTTCCTTTTGTTGCACTGTGGAGTAGGATGTTAAGGCAACTAGTTCCACACTCTGCTCAGGAATAGGAATAGGAGCCACAGAAGGCTGCAGTGCTTGTGAAATTTCTGGGAACAATGGCATAGGTGGTCTAGGAGCTAACTTTCCCACCTGAATAAGACTATTTTCTACCCTTACTGCGCGATGCTATAAGAAGCTGGTAAAGTCTTACCTCCCATAGATTGGATCATAACTGAAATATCGTTGTTGAGATCCTTCAGATAATAAAGGAAATCATGTTGGGTTGTAGGCCTTACCACAAGAGGGATTAAGTCTTCTAAAATATGATGTTAAAATCAATCATTTTTTCATTGGGTGCCATCCTTGTCATTGTCAGTTGCTCCACCAAAGATAGGTGATCTGACTTATCTTCAAATTAATTACAAAGAGTTGTTCCTATTTCATCCCAGGTGGTGATAGATCCATTGAGGGGTGGTCATGTGTTGGTGAGGAAATTTATGGGTTTTAAAATTGTAATTTAACAAACAAATTCAGGGGACAGTAAGTCCTTCCTCTTTGATGGGATAGGTTCCTTTATCGAAAGCAAGTAGTAAAACTCATATACAAAATGTACAACTAAGTGTGGATTTTTGATACTTTGAAATGTTTTATATCCAAAGATCATCAATACGAAAGAATGGAAGAATTAAGGAGATAAGAGAGGAAGAAAATAACAATACCTTTAGGAAATATAGATGGCAAAGTATATCCTTATAGGTATTGAGCCACGGAGATGTAGAGTGGAACCATTCACTTTCATAACAGATATAATTCCATAGACAAAAAGTTCCAGAAATCATATAAACAAGAACACAAAGTTTCTTATCATAAAAGATGGATGATTCACAAATTTGAACAAGGAAAGAAGATATTGTAGAGGAAGAAAGAAAGAAAATACTTTTGTATTGATTATTTCTGAATCTATTACAATTTCAAGAATGCCAAGATCTAACCTTAAACAATGGTGTGGAGAAGCCATTAAATAGCTTCCAAGAACAATTACATTTGGTTACAGAAAAATGATGAAACTGATTCAAGAAACCGGTGCCTTAAATTCTCTAATGCCTCGGCCATTTCCATGCCTGGCGGAAAAACTAGATGCATTGAATCGCATCCGTCCACCCTGCCTTTGCAAACTTTAAATTTGAGTCATCCACATGGGAGATATTTAAACTGAAGCAAGCCTGAGGATGCCTTTTACATTTTGTGACTTTTGGAGAAATGGCACTTTGGAACATTTTGGCCCACCCACCCACTTTTGATACAGTCTTGACATGTGGCCTTACTTGAGTGGGGACGGAGTTGCAGTTCACTTTTATAATTTTACCTTTTTTCAACGTGGGCTCAAAAACTCAAATTGCTCCACCGACCTACTTCCCTGCTTTGACTTTTGACACGGGCTCAACATTTGAATTTTTACCTTGGCATGGTTGGGGCCATAGGTCACTTTATAACTTTAAGCTCTTTATAGAAACAAATCCCGAATTCTCAAATTTCCCCAATGGCCCACCTTCGTGCTTTGACTTCTATTGTGGGCTTAATATTTGACTTTTTACCTTATGGAAACAAATCCAAAATTTCCAAATTACTCCGACGGTCCACTTTCCCACTTTGAATTTTCAATGGCCTCAAAACACAAAGGGCCCGCCTCCCCGCTAACGCTTGAAACATGGCCATGTGTCCCTTTGTAGACCAGTTCATTATTTTTCATTTTTTACTAAGTCCCTTTCTCTTTGGTGGGACGACATGCCTAACCTAGACACATGAATGCTTAGTGAACATTTGGGACTTGCCTTTAAATTTATGTCGCGCTGACATGTGGAGGATTACACAAAACCTTCTATACTTAGTCGATTCGGGCCTACTTCCCACTTGATTTATGTTGAACCCTAGACATGTGGAGAGCTAGCACTCATTTGGAGATTTATGCATGTTCTGTTTTCATTTTGGACCTGGGACACATTGAAAGTTTGTGCTTATTTGAGGATTTTCCCTTGGGCCTTACCCTTAGAGTTGCATCGTTTAGATGAGTGGAGGTTTCCGCTTCTTCTTGAAACATGGCCATGCCACATCCAATCAGAGATTTCCACATACTACCCGTGGATGTTGGGGTGAAAATTGACAGGGAAGATACACCAATCATTCCTGACTGTGGAAGAATAAAAAGAAAGGGAAAACCCCACCTTGGTGCCTGAATTTCTAATTTTTCTCTATGGAATGAAAAATTGCAACCAATACTAGGCTTGACATAATCCATTACTCAAAGGTATTAACTCAAAAAATTTCAAAATTTGACTTCAAAAAGAGGGGAGTTTTGATGGCGACAACAATTGGTATGGCTCCTTTTTAGGCATTGTATGACAGAGAGTGCAAGACACTGTTGATTTCAGATAGATTGGAGGATAGATTATCTTTGGGAATGGATTTGTTACAGGACATGGAGCAGCAGGTTGTTTTGGTCCGACAGAGGTTGCAGGAGGTACATGACAGGAAAAAGAAGTATGTAGATCAGAGCAAAGTTAACCATAGTTATGAAGTGGGCACGAAGGTGTTTCTTCATGTTAGACCTCATAAGATTCCTATCCATTATGGAAAAGGCTCTAAGTTGTCTCCTATATTTGTGGGTCCATTCGAGATCCTAGATAGGATCAGTCTGTTAGCTTATCATCTAGCCTTGCCACCCATCTTGTCTCATGTGCATGATGTGTTCCATATATCTTTTCTTATGAGATATATCCCAGATCTTTCTCATGTATTGGATTGCACCACGTTGTAGGTGCAAGAGTAAGGGAAGATGATGTTGGATTACATGTGTATTTTAGAGCACAAGAACCTGTGCCTTCAATGTTGAGAGATTGATCAGTGAGAGTCCAGAGGTATGATGAGACTATTGTTACACGGGAGGATGCGACGTTGCTACAAGTCTAGTTTCCACACCTATTTAGTGACTTCCAAGAGGAAGTCGAATCTAAGGGGAGGGGGAAGTAGTATCCACTCCTCTTTGACACTTATTATATATTTATTTCGATTACTGTTGACTATAGACATGGATGTTATTGTATCATTTTGGTTTAACATGATGTTAGATGATAGATATGTTCTTATTACTGATGGATTTTGATTCATAGTATGATTGTGTGGATTCTTAGATATATAGAGAGAGACATTTTATATTAATGATGATGATGTGTTTTTAGCTTATATATTACTGACATTTGGAATTCTCATCGTGTTAACTAGGATTTATCTTTTGAACTAATCTCGTGATCTTGTTTATATTGATAAAAGATAGAATTGAGTAGTTGTTTAAATTTTAGAGAAATGATAGCATTGTTTAGTTGAGATGATGACTTAGTTATATGAGGATGTTTATTGATTGATATGCGTATATTTTATATTTGATGTTTTTGATGTGACTATGAGGCCGAAGGAGGTATGGTGTGATTTTATGGGTAAGTATATCACACCAATCAAAATGGGGATTGGATACCAACCACAACGGAATACTAGATGGATACAACAATTATCACCATGGCAACTTGTGTAATGTTTTATGTTTATTTTAATCTATTAAGGGGTCCCCATGGGGAGGTGACCTCCAATTGTGACCATGGGATTTGTGTTTAATTCTTTTCTTTTTCTTTTATTTAATTGTGGAGTATGTGATTTAAGTTGTGATGTAATCCCTTTTTATCATTGTTGATTAATGTGATTTAATTAAGTAAATTAATCACATTTATAAATTTATTTGGGGATGTGAAAAAAGGGTCCATTTATTAGAGTAGTTGGCCTTTTGGATTTTGTGATTTTGATTGTGTAAGTGACTTTGAGTGTTGTACACTCTACCTTACCTTGGAATTTCAGATTGAGCTTAAGGGCCTTTTTTAGAGGCTTTTAGGACAAACTAAGATTGTCTCATGCCTCTTAATTTCTTATACCCACCCTACCTATGGATTGGGAGTCCAAAAAGAGACCCCATTATGTGTTTTGTACAAACAAAAAGTGATATTTATCGCACTTTTCTTACATATGTTTTAAATTATGTCCTTATGGGGTGTGGATTTGGATTGTCTGTGTAAGAGGCTTGTCATTCCTCTCAACCCCCAATATATTGTTCCTTGGGGTTGAGGTTTGACTTGTGATGTGGAGTTGAGGATAAGTGATGTGGCATCCTACATGGAGCCACCTCACCCTCCTCTTATAGTAAGAACTCCTATACCATAAACAATAGTAGGAACTTCTCTAAAAGTACGTTGAAAATTGTATTGAGCACATTTAAAAAATTCAGTCTAACAACTGTAAACCATTCTATACTATTAAAATCCTAATTAGAAGTAGTTCCATCATAAATATTGTACAATAAAAACCTTCCAGATTCGTGATTGGGTATGGTTTTACTTGCATAAGGAAATAATAATAGGACTTTATCATAGGATTTATTCTCTTAGGATACACCATCAATATGTAATTATGAGATAACACATTCAAGTTTCATCTTCCTTCTTACAAACTCAAATATTACTTCACTACTGTCCACATTTTCACATTACAAAAAAATCATTAGGAATTAAATTTTAATCTGATTGTAATGCATCAATAGAAGTGGATAAAATTCTGATTTCCAAGGTCAAACAAATAAGATAAAAATAAAGATCTCTCTTCCATATCATTAAATTTGGTTAAACATGTTTTCAATTAAAATATTTCATAGAATCTGAAGCTATCATCAACTAAGGTAACTTGTCTACATTTGAAAAAAATGAAAATTAGAAGTTATTAGAATTAGAAATTTAGTCATGGATAGAATCCTCAAAAAATTCTAACTTGTTTATCTTTGTACCGAGCATGAAAGTGGAGATATGTGGCCATGAGTTTTTAGATTTTTTTCATAGACACTGTAAATTTTCCAGTTGAGATAAATTGAGTAATACATACTAACATAGTGGCATGTTAAGTATGTGATTAATTAATATGCATGTAGTATTAATTCAATTATTTATATAAATTAGAAAAGGACATAATAAAATCAAATTGAAAATTTCCAATTTTCTTAGGTGTACATTTAGGGTACTACAATTTCTCCCTTTTTTAGATAAGGGTAAAAAAGATTTGATTTTGAAGGAATAAAAAAACCCTTTACAAAAAGAGACGTTAAGTCACAAATGACCAAAAAAAGAACCAGGGTAAAATTTTGAGAAGAGACAAATCCTAACCAAAGTTAGCTACACCTAAATCCAAGTCAAAGAAAATTGACACTAAATAAAGAGAGAGATGAACTTCAAGACACAAAGGTGGAAGTTGTATAACTATGACTTCATGTAACACAAGCAGATGGAGTGAATTTTTGGATTAGACCATAGTCCAACCTTCCCCATTAACCATGGAATTCAGTGACCCCACCATCTCCCTACTGTTTGCATCACCAATGCTTCCCATGAGGACAACCTCAAAACAACCCTCTATGGAATTCAATAAATGACCACCTACCTCCACGTTGTAACCCATATACCTAGAAGTTCCAGCTGAGATACCATACAACACATGTCCACCTACCTCACTAATGTTGTTTTCAAAATTTTAAAATAAGCCGTATTCTTATGGGATTTTCTTGAGTCAAACTTCCTACCAAATAGATGCTTCACGCCAAAAGAATATCTAGTCATCTAAATTAAATATAGACTACTCCCTCGAAAGACAGCTATATGCCGAACTATTGCTGCTATTAAATATAGACTGCTCCCTCGAAGGACAGCTATATGCAGAACTATTGCTGGCTATTAAATATAGACTGCTCCCTCAAAGGACAGCTATATGCCGAATTATTGCTGCTATTCTATATAGACTACTCCCCCGAAGGACAGCTATGCACTAAAATCATATCTGCTACTATAAATAGACTGCTCCCTCGAAGGATAGCTATACACAATCAGCCTTTATCAGAAGCTTCTCGCATTGATCAGCTTCATGAAGACCTCAAGAATAGCACAATCAATATCCCTTGTAGACTTCCCGCATCGATCAGTCTATATTCAGTAAAATAAAATGCCTCATTCAAAAAGAACTTTTTGGGTCATGGACTTGTCTATTTAGGGTAGGTTCTCTTGTCGTCAGAACACTCACTTTGTAATAGTTCTCTATACCTCAGCTATATCATCCACCTCACCTCACCATTTGTTTCAACTCAAGGGACGTAACGTACACCCGATATATTGTGATCATACAACTCTTTTCACCTATGGACTTCTCGTCTATGCATAGTACCTAGGGCTTCAAGCTCGTTCTACGTTGTGTGGTTTGTTTAGCTCTTTTCACCTACTGGAGCACTCTTTCCGCTTGCCTCGCATCTAGGATTGTGTGTGATCTTAATCAGGACATGGTTCCCTTCTACTTGGGTAGGCTAACTTTCGCTTCCCTTATACCTTTTACACATCACCAATTCATTACCGACACCAACAACCTACCTTACCAATATTAATATCACTATTCTTACCAACCAACCAATTGCCTAAACCAGTACCAAATTGCCTGAATTCGCCTCTCCCTGATCCTAAGGGGAACTAATCGGTCTGAGGCCCCTCCTTGCTTTGTGCAATGGGCTATGTAGGCAGCACTTCGGAGACATAGGGTCTCCCAAGGTTAGCTCGACCATCCCCTACCATCACCTATCATATGTGGTAAATATAAATATTTCTGTGTATTTCTATTTAATCACATTCCTCTTATCCTTTTTCAAACAACCCGAAAATCAAAACACCAACATCTTATTTTTATCGTAACTCCAATACAACATACATATTCAACTTTATTTAGAGGTTAAACAAATACATCTTCTCTATCATCGACACACAGGTCGCATCCTTATTTATCCTATAACTTGCTAACATTTATTTAGACCCTTGCGCATCATCCCGAACTAGGTGATGATCGTGATCGTCGACCCCTCTCGCCAGGCCTCTCTGTCCTCAATGGTACCATGGCTATTGGTACCACCCACTGATCTACCAATCTCTCCTGTAACATATGAATACGCCCTCTCGCATGGAGGACTCCAGCCTCTAGTCTCTCCACCTGTGACTCCGCAACCACTAACAATCCTCTTATCTCATTCACCTGCGTTTGGAGCTGCTGAACCAAACGCTGCAGACGATCTCTCTCCTACTGTAATCACCGCTATGTCAGGACGATCACGTACACCTTTGCAAGCTCTGCTACCCACCATAATCTATAGGCCTCTGTCGTTCCTGCGTCCATTACCTTGCGATCGGCTGCTACTTCGTCAGGTACCTTCTGGAGTGTTGGCTGGGGAGGTGAGGAATACTGCCTCTGCCGTCGATCCTCATATATGGGTCTATAAAGCTGTGGTATGTCCTGCACAAATCTCAAATTGTCACCGCACGTAGATCTATAGGAATCCTCTCATATTCACCTGGCTTGTGCCCCCGATACACCTCAATCGCTCTACAGCCCTCAACTCCTCAGCTATTGTTTCTCTGTTACCATACTACTTCCCGTAAGGGCTCAACCTTCCCCATTTGGCCCAAACCCAAGGCATCTCGCCCCCTACCCATTTGGCCCAACCCGACGGCCGCAACCCAACAACTTGGCCCGACCCAAGGCCTCACCCTAACCATTTGGCCCGACCCAAGCCCTCACCCTAACCATTTGGCCCGACCCAAGGCCGCCACCAACCTATTTGGCCCGACCCAAGGCCGTGACCTACCCATCCGGCCCGACCCAAGGCCGTAACCTACCCAACCGGCCCGACCCAAGGCCGTAACCTACCCAACCGGCCCGACCCAAGGCCGTAACCTACCCATCCGGCCCGACCCAAGGCCTCACCCTAACCATCTGGCCCAACCCAAGGCCTCACCCTAACCATTTGGCCCGACCTAAGGTCGCCACCAACCTATTTGGCCCGACCCAAGGCCGTGACCTACCCATCCGGCCCAACCCAGGGCCGTAACCTACCCAACCGGCCCGACCCAAGGCCGTAACCTACCCATTCCGTCCCGACCCAAGGCCTCACCCTACCCATCCGACCCGACCCAAGGCCTCACCCTACCCATCCGGCCCGACCCAAGGCCTCACCCCAAGGCCGCAATCCAACAACTTGGCCCGACCCAAGGCCATACCACTTCAATACCTTACCCAACATCAACAACATACACTTTAATCCACCCATCATGTAATTTTTTTGTTCAATCGAGCTCACCTGTTCGTGTTTTAGCATGATTAGGGTCCTTGACTTGATCTGTCGACCAACTTTGCCTAGACCTAGACCGTGACGTTTATCTCAACCAAACTAACCATTTGGTACTACCGAACATGCCTAAACGTTCCTGTACCTTACCTATTATATACCCTGGAGCTACTTCCTATGCCTTGGATACTAGGATTATATCACCCTTGTTTGGATAAACTATCGACCTCTGCCTATGCATTGCTGGTTTGCTAGTCAAATCATGTACCCTGGTCGCACTACTGCATTTCAACGTGCATCTGCTTCTTTGGACCTACCCCACCATCTCACCCTCATCTCAACACCATTTACCCTTTATCAACCCTATCCTTGATTTCACGCTACCTCAATCTGTGATAGATTTGAGGGTGATTACCTATACCCATTAACAGGAGTAACCACTTCCTATTATTGTCCGTGCAGCTTTACAAAACAAACTACACGACAATAAGGGGCTAATGTAGACACCAAATTTGTGTCTTACAACCCCTTGTGACCCGCATCGCATTTCGCAACCTAACCTCACCACCTAAACCTTACACAATTATTTATTAATTACCTTATAATTAATAAATCCACATCACCATACCTGCCACCTCATGTCGCCACCCTCATCGTGACCTAGTCTTAACCCTAAACTAACCTAATTAAGACCTATAACTTGGTCCAATTCCACACCTATGACTAATTACTCCTCATCCGCACCTAAAAACCAACTCCATAATGACTTGACCAAGCCCGCTACCAATCCCTCGAAAGAAAAGGAGGGAAAGCTGGCTATTTTACCAAAAATAGCCCGCTTTGACCAGACCGATACCGGTTCCTACTCGACCGACGTCGGTTGCGTAACTGCCATCAGTTCCCCATAAATGACCACTTCCAACCAAAAACAAGGATCGGATTTTCATTTTTGATCGGGAGAAGGAGAAACGATCGAGGGAATCCATATTTTGCTGGGCCGAAGCAGAGACAAGTGAAGAAACAGGAAGAGTTTGCACGGAAGGACATCAAGCCCAAGACTGCAACTGAATAACCAGAGCCTAGTAACACTCATCCGAGCATCAAAAAAGAAAACTGCATCCAACTTGGGTCCTGTCTTCATCATTACAGTCCTGAAACTTGCATCTGCATCAGGGGCAAGTAAGTAGTATGTTATATGTTTCTAAGCACCATTTTCTTGAGCCTGTTGATTAATAGTAATCATAGGTTTATTCCTAGATCTACTACCAGCCACTACTGCACTTAACCTTCACCCACACACCCTGATATTGCCCAAAAGGCCATTTTACCACACTCTGAGTCTTCCCTATCCTCCCATCATTCCCCTCAGCCATCCACCAATCTTAATAACCCCACAATCACCTTGCAACCAACTTCTATCCAGAAGCACTTAGATTGCTGCCCCTACCGGTATCGTTTATCCTCTACCAGTAGTGGTTATCTAACCGCGGTCGGTTACCCAGTGACCATCGTCGGTCACCCAGTGACCGTCGTCGGTCACTGTGACTTATACCCCAAAACCTTTTGCTTGCCTATTTGCCACCTAACAAGCCCAAATCCAGCCTGGTTTATCCCTATAACTCAACCTGAACGTATCAACGACCAATAACCAAACAAACAAAGTGGCGCTTTATTATTGATAGTTTAGTTTCTATTGCTTTGTAACGAGATACCTAAATCATGATTTTGCAATAGCTTTCTATATTATCATTTGTGTTAAATCTTATTAAAAGGGGAACTGACCACCTTCGAAAGGATGTTTTTATATTTCTTGGGCCTAAGGCAAATCCCTCATTTATTGTCTAACTCAAAATCTTGTGGTCTTGTGTTCTTATTTGCAGGTAGTCCTTCCAAGACGAAAAGGAGTTCTTTGCAGTCGATCTGATCTCTCTCTATGGTATGCGCACACCATCTCAACATTCGACAGGTATTCCTCCTAGCCCTAACCCTTATCTGTTTCTCAAAGGAATGATAGGATAGAAGCAAGTCTATTCTTCAGAGCCGAAACATTCCGTGCAAAACAATGATATGGTGATTAGATAATAAATTTAATCCTATAATTTCTCTCTCTTTTCCTTACTCTTCTCTATAGAAAAAAAAGTAATAGAATGTGGAAGTGTGAATGTGTGAAGAAATGACGTCGCTCTCTCTCTCTCACTCACTCTCTCTCTCTCTCTCTCTCCATATCTCCATTTCTCTCTAATTTCTATTTCAATTTTCTTGAAATGACGGATGCATGGACTTTATGCTTGAGTGTAGGGGATTTCCATACCAGTCCTAGGACTGGCCTTGCATTGGTTACAAGTAATTTGAACAAGAGGAATTCAGGATGTATTATTTTGTGTATTAATGAGTTTTCATTGAATAGTTATATTTTTCTTGAAATACATCTATTACCTTAGAATAGTGATATGCATTTTTATTCGAGAATCGTTCTTATGTACTTGTTAAAAAGGAATACATCAATGTGGCCATATTTTGTAAGTGTCAAAGTGGATGTGAAGTTGTACTTGTGTTGTAAAGGTATTAAACAAATATTTAACTATGTTAATTATTTATTTGTCTCCATAACTATAATGCCCACTATAAAGACGCACTAAAACCGTGTCCAACCACATTAATTACTTAGGAAAATTACAGGATTTTTTTTTGAAAGTTATCAAGTCAATACACATTAATTACGTTTAATTAACTGTACACATTTATACGGTAATCATAATTAAATTAATAATTAAAATATTATTAATATAATTCTAAAAGTATTTCGGAGGCCAACCCTCTTCTAAGGGTTCCATTAATCTTTATTTTTTAATATTGGCTAATTAATCCCGTTATTTTACCCGTTTAAATAAATCCTTTTACGTTATAAAAGGGCCATATCCTAATTTGGGTTTAAACATAATATCCATTTCCATCATATAGTTATGCCATATCCTAATTTGGGTTTAAACATAATATCCCATTTCCATCATATAGTTATTTAACATATACACTTTAATTATAAATAATTTAATCCTTTTAAATCATTATCTAATTACCCATGCACAATGTCATTTATTTAAATAAATCCCTATAGTCAAATATCATTTAATTATTTATTGATCTAAAGAAAAAGGGGATGCAACTTATTCTAATCCACTAAGTGGCCCCATTCAGTTAATACCCATATCTTTTATTTATAACCCATTCCCATAAAAATGTCAACAACTTAAAATTGTAGGGACGATTCTCAACCATTTGGTTAGACCTATTAGGGACCTTAGATCTAGGTTTGACCCAAAAAGGCCTAAATATCTTAATGGGATTCTTTTATGATTTTTTTGTCTAAATCCTTTTTCATTTGCACTTTTGTAGGTTTGGGAAGGAAGAAGGATGGAAGCCATGGAGATTACAAGGAGATATAAAGGTCTTTCCTATTTTGGAAGGATATACACAGAAAGTTGGATGATTATTTATTTATATAATTTTTTGCATCCCTCTCCAAGGGTTTGCCATGTATATTATTTTCTATTTGTATTTAGTGGAGGATTTACCCTATTTAGGTTATGTGAATTATTTTCCCTTTTTATTTTTGGTTATAATGAGATATATTCACAAGTTTAGAGTTTGTGTGTGTGTGTGTGTGTGTGTGTGTGTGTGTGTGTGTGTGTGTGTGTGTGTAGACACACACATACATGCAAACATACATACATACATGCATGCATGCATGCATGCATTTGTCTTGTATTTGTTTGTTTTTTTTTTCAAAAAACCAGATTAATATAAGGCTGATTGAATAAATATGACTTGTTATATTGTATAAGGTGGGTTATATATATATTTATGTTAAATAGAGGCCGAGATGTTGGTCGCGGCCTAGACAATCAGTATAACAATGGCCACATTAATTTAATGTTACATTTTGAATATATGGATGGGGGAGGGGGGAGGACGGGCCCCTCCCTTACCGATTGTGATTAATAATATGGGCCACATAGGCCCTAAGGGGTTAAGTATTATTAAACAATCACCCCCCATTTTTTTTATAAAATTTCCTTTACCAATAATACACAACCAACCACTATATATATAAGCCCCCCATTTTTTTTATAAAATTTCCTTTACCAATAATACACAACCAACCACTATATATATAAGTATTTCATTAAATAAATATATAATTATATATATATATATTATATATATATAATATATTATTGAAGTTTTGTTTATGAAAATAATATGTTTAGGTAAAACTATTTGGATAAATATGTATTTTTAAATATATTTGTACATGCCTAAATATTTAGCGGATTAATTGTTTTTTTAAAAAATAGCACAAATAGAATGGAAACTATTTTCTTTCTTAATCAAGGAACTAGTTGTGTTTGTAATATATATATACTATATATATTTTAAAAGTGACAACAACTTGATAAATTTTACCATTTGAAAAATTCACCAAAGGAAAGGAAAGAATGGAAAATCAACTAAATGGAAACCTTATTTCCTTTAAAATTACAATGAAGTAAGACATGATCATTTGAAAGGAAACATCAAAACCTACATTCTTTTATATTTCCATTTCAACAAGAACAATTTCCATTGATAGTTAAATGCACTCTTGATATTGATTGGAAGTTTAAAGGAAATACATTGATAAAAAAGAAGCAATGTTTACATTCCCCTTTCAAACATTAAATGCACTCTTGATATTGATTGGAAGTTTAAAGGAAATACATTGATAAAAAAGAAGCAATGTTTACATTCCCCTTTCAAACATTTTCACTTCTTAGTTGAATAATAAAATTAGATATACATAATATAGTACGTGGAGGTTAATCTTTAAAATGCAAGTTTACAAAATCCTTCCACTCAAAGGTGGAAACAACATGAAAAAATTTACAACAATATGATTCTTTCTTTCGTCTCAAATACAAATTTCTTTATCCCATGAAAAAATTGCAACTACATAAGCTTCTTCTTCTTCTTCATCTTCAAATCACAACCATAAGGAAGGGAGCGTAGGCAAAACTAACCTTTCAACCTTTATTCCAATGAGAAGGGGAAGGCACCCTTCTCATTAGCCCCTGAGCCCCAACAATGGAGAAATAGGGAATGTTTGCAACCAATGAATTTTTTAACAAAGGATTCAAATTACATACAGTCATGTAAACAAAAATATGCATCAGATACAAGCACAAAAACAAAAATATCAACAATATGTAAATTTCCAACACGAAGGCTCAAAATCAAAGCCAAGGGAGAAGAGAAATATGGGAACCACATCCCTTTACCTCACAAAAATAGGGGTTCCACCAAATAGCCTCCATGTGCACATCACAAACAACTCAAAATATCCTTATCTCTCCCCATTTAAAAATATAAAAAATGTAGCAATATTTTCCTTCTCTCCCCATTTTAGAAATATATAAAATGCAACAACATTTTTCCTTCTCTCCCCATTTCAAAATATACAAAATGTAGTAATATTTTCCTTTTCTTTCCCCATAGGTGGAACACAATAATGACACTCCCTCTACAATTAATTTCTCACAAATCCCTTTTCCCTCTCCAATGGACCCTCTTTGCATCTCCCACACCATTATTAAGGTCAAAATATACCCAATCCATGCAAGAACACATACATCCATTCACAGTTTAACACAACATAGAAAAAAGATAATAAAATTCAGGTATAGACCCTACCTTGCCATTGCAACACCTTCAATCCTCAAGCAACAATATCCAAGCTTTCCAAGTCCAAGCACAAATCCAAAAGCAAGCTCCAAATTTCCTAAACAAGTAACTCAAGAAAAATCCCCAAAAATATGCAAATGTTAAACTAAACCAAGTAACCACCAAAAATCCGAAATAACTAACATAAATAGAAAAATGAAGAGAGTGTGGTGAAGTGGTTCCATATAGGATGCCACATCACTTCTCCTCCAATCCACCTCACCATGTCAAACAAACTCACTAAAGCTCATAAATGGGTGGTTGAGGATATGAGAAGTTTCCTTCCACATAAAAACAACTATTCCATACTTCAAAGGATACCATTAATTTTTTTTTGCATGAAAGTGAAATTAATTGGTAGAGAGCAATCCCATGACACGAGCTAGAAAAATGATGAAATCAGACAACTCTTCATTGAAATCAGCCCTAAAAAATTCCTTCAAAAGTCAGGATGCTCCCTTCATTGGGTTCTTTAACCATGATTTTGCTATCCTTGCTTTATATTTATTACTTTCTTGCTCAAATAGGGTCTAAGATTGAGCCTGAGTGATAATGATGGAGTCTTCAACTTCTGGAATCTGTAGAGTAGCATTAATGGCAACAACATCTAGTTTGGCAATCAACTTCCCATGCACATTAGACAATTCTTTGGTTTCTAAGTTAAAATGAGCCCCAAAGGTGAGCATGGTGTTGGCAACATTGTTATAGAGATAGGGAATCCTACCGCATACACAAGACCATTGTCATTGATCATTAATGCCATGAGGAAGGATTAGGGCTAGCTTTCAATCTATTCAAAAATCTCCAAAATCTAGGTGCCAAACCTCATTATCCCCGATATCGGGAACAAAGGACTCAAGAGTTGAAAACCTATTCTTGACCTTGGAATTTAATCTTCATGATTGTAGTGTATAGAGAAATAGCCTTCAAGGATCGAAGTTGTTGTAATAAAAAATGCAAAGGGAACGAGAGCACGAGAAAATGATCTTAATCGCAGGGATTCAAGCAAATGATGGCAAGTGAGAAAGCGTGTCAAGTGCATATAGTGAGGATATTCCCATTAAATAGTTGTTTAAGAGAGATAAGGTCATTCAAATGTGCATTCAAAAATTCATATTGCCCAACTCAAAAGATAAGACTTTCGAGGAAGACAAAAAAGTAGCCTAGATGGTCTTTGATACATTTGGAACACAAGACGCGATCCGACCAACGGGGTGATTTGATGGCGGGTAAAAGCGAGACCAAATGAGCACAGGAAATCTAGAAACTTGGAAATGTGAGGGACATGGGGGACGTGAAGACGCACTTCAGCCGATGCATGTGATGTAGGGAAATCAAGGACAAAAGGCACAAGCACTTTTGGGATAGATGGGACAAAAGTATGTGAAGGACCTGATCCGGTTGATGCAGGTGATCGGGGAACAAAAATCTCCAGACGAACTTGGAACATACGAACCAAAAAGTTCCGACATAACCGATTAGTTATAAGATTTTGGGGAATGCGGCCGATCGGGGAACAAAAGGCCTGGAAAAACTTTAGGACATGAGGGACATGAAAAATGTCCAACAGACCCGCAAAACACCAAATTGACTCCAAAAAATATAAATTTTACTATCTCCCTCCTCAAATTTTTACTTCACTAGAACATCACTAAAGGGTGTCAACCAAAAATTTTCAAATTTTGACTTTAAAATCAAGAGGGGGGAAATTTGAGATGACAACACAATGAAGGGAAAGAAAATAATTAATACAATTTTAGTATTAAAACTATGTATTCAGATTTTGGTGTCTACATTTCCCCTCTTTGATGTGGGTGTAGCGCAAGTGACACCATTTCAAATATAGTAGACATGTTTAGACAATTTGAAGGAGTAGAAGAAAAATTATTAGGATGGATGATTTCCCCTCGAGTGTCGATGGGGTGGATATAATAGGTTGATTAATTATCAAAAAGAAGAGAAGAATGATCATGTTTAGAAGGCAAGCTAGTTACGATAGGATAAATGTTTTTCTTACCAATTATGTGGGAAGAAAACTCGAAGCAAGGGAAAGGATTCAAACTTGGATTGGTTTTTTCCATTGTTAAATGATTGCTTGAGTAAGATCCCCCTCCTTCAAGTTGAAGAAGAAAGGGAGGGGTAAGAATTGGAAAATGATAGGTAGAAATTTAGTTTAAATGGAAGCGGGAAGATCATGACATAGTATATACGTACCATCTTAGTTCAGAAATACCTTTTTTATTTGATGCAAAGCATATAACAAAAGGGGTAAAATGGACATGAAGATCCATAATACTGATTTTTTATGTGCTAAAGGACTTACTCAAAGAAAAATACTTAAATAAATGTCATAAGAGAAAGTAAACCCAACATGAAAAAAAACAAAAAGCACAAACAAACAAACTTAAACAAACAATGTTTAAGAAATTTTGTACCAATGTTTTTGTTATCTACCACTTTAGTTCCCAACATTTTCGATTTATATGACAAGGTTCCAAATGATTCCCCAAGAAACAATACATGCAAGGGAGTATACAGAGGATGAGATTGATCTATATGGCCCGACTTCAGCCATCAACTATCTAGAGTCTACCCATTTTAGGCTATATAGACTTGATACTGACTCAGGACATGTAGAGATGGGGTGGGGCCATCATCTAATCCAACCAATCAATCCTACCCTACTATCCTACATTCTAAACCAACTCCATTTATCTATATCCACCCTCGCCCTAATGAAAGTGGAAAAATCCAAATCCCCCATCCCTTTCCAGGAAAGGGCAACACAAAATTCCCATTAAAAAACAATGTGCCACTAAACCTGAAACTGCCCTAAGAACATATATACTAGGAAATACATACACATAAAGAAACTATATTTTTTAATGAAATAATATCACAATATGATTTGCATTTCATGAACTAGAAGAAGAAATTGCTAAATTAAGATGTTGTGTAGGATGTTTTTTCGATTTTAGGACTTTGTGTTTTTGTGAATGTTTTAGGATTTTGACCTGTTTTAGATTGAAAACCTATGAGATATTAGAGAATATATCTAATGCTCTTAATGATATGTTTAACAATCAAAGGTCAGCTAGTGACATAATAAACCTAGGTTTCAAAGGAGACCACATGAAGAGTTGTGTAGATGACCAGGTAGGTCCATGTACCTATGAAGGCATGAAGGATAACGAGGAGGATTCCAAGCTAACCAAGAAAAAAAATTTAAGAGGTATAACAATGTTAGACAACCAAGTTCAATCAGGTATGGTTACTCTTTCAATGATTATTGTTATGCTTGCAATAAATTTGGTCATAAGATAAGAGAATGTGAAAGAAGGTTCACAAGGAACAAGAACTCATGGAATTATGAAAGTTCCTTCAATGGATATTGTTTTTCATATAATGAGTATGGCCATAAGGCTATGGATTGTAGTTGGAATCTCAACTCATTTTAGTCAAGAGGTAAGCATGGTGTATTATGCTATAAATTTCATAAATCATGCCACATTGCTAGATTTTGCTATCAAAATAAATCTCCAAGGTACAATAATTTGTTTCAATAGTCGATAAAAGACACCTATAATAATGCCTAAGCAATTTAAATACTTAAATTGCGCTAATTATCTCCTTTCCCGCAAATTGACGACATATTGTCAATAGCGCTCATCTTCTCTTCCATTGTCGTTAATTGATTACATTACGCTAATTAATTAAGTCACCTATCCAACACATACCCTAATTAACGACCCTTCGTTAACCAACACCTTCTATCTAGTCTAATTAATTATTATTAATTAATTAGCCTCCCTTCTCATTAAATCAATAAATCACTATTTAATTGGTTTAATTCCCTCCTAATGGTCCAAATCACACTAAAATCCATCTAAAAGCTTATAAAAGCTTGCACATGTATTTAATTAATCATCTTGATTAATTAATACACCCCCTTTATCCACATGAGCCACTTGAGGACAAACTAAACCCTCCTAAAGCTAACTCAACCCCATCTAAACCCCCCTTATCCATAACTAACTCTACATCTCCATTTATCCCACATTCATGAGGATGTGTTGAATCCTTTATCCTTTGTGCTATATAAAGAGCCCTCCTCCTACTTCTACACTACACCTAAATCTCTCAAGAGACAAAAGTAAGCACATAGTTTCATACTAATAGCCTTTTGTCATTCTTGAGCCCTCCATCCTCCATTCTTGAAGAGCTAAGCCTCACACCCAAGCATCCATTGAAGGATCAAAGCAAGAAAATATAATTTGATTGCCATTGGACTACTTAGGTCCATTTTAATGTTTAATTAGGCAATTAAGGGGAATAGAGTTCATGCATTTACATTGTGTTTTGATTAGATTCAAAGTTATTAAAGCAATGTTTAAGGGTAGGACTTGCTCATTTCTTCATCATGATGGTGCATTTTCTCATTTTTAGCTAGGTTAGGAAGCTATTTTTAGGTGGTAGTTTTCTTGCTTTAAATTTGGTTTAAATTGTAGAAACACTTGCACACATTTGGCACGCCCGGTGGGACCCTTAGTCCCATGGCATTTTAGTTTAAGTTTCATTGTTTTGGCTAACTTTTGATATGCACATGTAGTAATTAATGTCCATTTTCTTGGAATTTTTGCTCATTTGATATGTGTAACTTCATGTTCATAGCCTTAATTTTAATGGGTTATTGCCATTCTTAAGCTAACTTGTCAAAATTTGAGATATTGTGAGTTTTCTTGTGTTTGCTGCCATATTTTGGTTGCAGGTCTAGCGCAGGCATGATTTTAGGGGTGCAGGCATGATTTTCATGGCACAGGCATGGTTTTCAGGGCACACACATCTCTCTGGTGGTGCAGGCACACTGTTAAAACCTGTCACTCTGTCTGCCGACCCCTGGCGCATGCGCACTAACCCTGGCGCACACACCCTAACCAGCGCACAGGTGCACTAACCCGGGCACACACGTCATTTCGTACTGTACCTTCACTGCATATAAAAACCTGTCAGATCGGCACACACACCCTAACCAGGGCACACATGCTGTTTTAGTGGCGCAGGTATATTTTTCTGGTAATGCAGTTATTCTGTCTATTTTTCTCAGAGTAGCGCATATGTTGTTTTTGTGGTGCACACACCTCTCTGGTGGCACAGGCGTTTAATAAATCTAAAAATTCCACAGAGTGGCACAGGTACTGTTTTAGTGGCGCAGGCACTATTTTCATGGCGCACACATCTCTCGGGTGGCGCAGGTACACTGTGAGCCAAAAACAACCTTTGGTGGCGCATACGCCCTAACCCGCGTGCAGGCACTGAAAAAGGGGTGCAGGTGTCCTTTTGCATTTTTTGAAATTAAAGTGTTGATGTGCTAACATTCTTGCAGGTTTATCTAATCATATATTTGTCTTTGCAGGCTGTTTTTACATGTTTGTATTTGATTAGGTAATATTTTGCATTGTTTACTTATAGGATTAAGATCGCATATGCTCTTCCCTCGTCCCTTGGGGTGATCTTGGGAATCAGAAATGATTCTTAAGTCCTTTTGATGCTTTGAGATTGTTAAGAGTATTTGATTTGGAATTGGTTAATTTGGCATAGTTGAATTAAAGTGTTTTTCCATTTGATATCTTTTTGGATTTTGGAAGACAATCACGTATGCTCTTCTCTTGCGTCCTTAGATGATCTGGAGAATCAGAAATGATGCCTTCTCTTTTGATGGAAAACTACAAAAAATCGTCATACAGGACCAAAATCGCTTGTCAAAGAATGGAGGAATCGAAACAAAAGTCAGAAAACTACTAATACAGTTGTTATACAGGTTGCCAAATGGTGTTCGAGCAAACCACATCTAATTAAAAAAGATAAAAAGAACAACATATTCAAAACACTGTATTGCAGGTTTCAGAAAAGGGTACGTCCCTCTCCGCTCAACTGGAACATAACCCCTTTGGCATAACACCTTAAGCTACAACAATGGGGGTGGTTCCAGGAACCCCAAAGTAGTCCACGCAAGAGGGAACCTTGTGGACAAAACGGGAAGTGCTCCGCACTACCTATCTGACTAGTAAATCCTTTGTGAGATAGAGTTACAAGTTGTCCCTACGTGACCCTTTTAAGTACACATTTGGACGCATTTATTGCCCACTGTGCTTGAAGGGGGCAAAGTCAAGATACTCCCAAACTAGTCATTGCAACTTTTTGGGTAAATCATCCCGCTCGTGGATAATCTTTGTAGCACCTAGGATGAGAGAACCACCTAGGAAGATATACTTTGGCCAGGAGCCCACTTTGACCATTCTAAAATAGTGTTGAGTTGTGAACCATATTTTCATTGAGAAACGTGTGACGCGTTACTTTCACCTAGTTTTTACTTGCCTTAGGGCGAGGTGAAACTCTGCCAAAGTGAAGCCAACATTTTTCATCCTTTTTTTGATTTGCTTCCTTCACATTCTTTTGACACTTTGTTGATCAGAAGAAGGGTGACTAGTTTTTTGTTACCAATTGACTGTTTCTGTCACTTTTATGTCCGTTTACGCCCATCCATGTTTGCGGCTGGGTAAGTTAAACGTCTAAAGTGTGCGGAGGCATATTCACGTCATTGGTAGCCATTGTGATCTTGATACCCATGTCAAGATCGTCATTGTAGTTAGGCATGGTTCATCACCATGGACTTCCTTAGAAGAGTTAGCTTGTTTGTATCGTATCACTACAATTTCGATATTTACGTCTTGTTTCTTGTAAACTCGACATAAATACCTATATTGTAAGGTTACGCTGCACACATTTTTAACTATTCCTAGCTATACTTTGAGATTTTTAGTTCGGTTCTATTATTACCTCGATTTCAAAGAGTGCTAGGTGTTACCATTTGTGCGTGTTATATCAATAACACCTTGATATCAATACTTCACTTTCTCGCAAAGTGGGTTAACATATCTTGGTGATATTGTTGTGTCATTCACAATTGTAATTGGCACTTTTTGAGATATAGGTCTTAATTGAGTTTGAGCTCGCTCATCATATATCTTGATTGGGAGGTCGCATTGACTTCTTGTATTTACTTACATTTTGTTCATTCCCTTGAACTTGGCATAAGTGAAAACATCTTGTTAATCATCTTGCGACGCGAAACTACTTTTTGAAACGTAGTCTAGGAGGTACTTCATTTAAATAGGTTTCAATACCAAACACTTGTGTCACTGGTGATTTATCACTCTATCACATTGGTATTCTCACATTGTTGACTTATTCATACTCTTAACAAATACATCTTGCATTTCACTTAGGGGTGATCACTAAGCTTTGAACACATTTACAACTTACCCTAGTGAAACTATCATGAAAACATGGCTCCTAAAACACGTCTAGGGTTAAAGAAACAGACATATGAGGAACAACAAGTGCAAGCTTGGGAAACCTCTAACAGACAAGGGTCAAACCCCTTAATTGGACGTGACCTAGGACCACTTGTTTTCTACAGAAAAGGAAACAGAAGAGATGGTCGATCATAGTGGAAATGAATTAGAATCACCACATGCAGACTTTGATTTTGACCCCACTCTACTAGATGAATTTCTTCTTAGAAACAAAGATAGAGTGTTGGCACGGGTCATAGAATTAGGGGCCAAATTTCCCACCGAGAATGAAACAATACTACCTGTGAAATAATGCTACTGAGGAAGAACATCCCCTTATCAATATGGAAGATATTTTAATGCACGGACATGCTTCTACCTCTTATGCAGAAAATGATAAAGTGGTAGGGCATAGAATACCCTTTATCAAAGTGCCACGAAGAAACAAGATAGAACATGAGATAGGTGAAGAACCTCCACAATACGAAGAGGAGGAACCTTTAGAAGAAGAAGCCACAAACCAAGCCACAATCCAACAAAAAATCAGTAACCTAAGCTGACAACTAGCTTTGCTTACTTCCCATGTACAGAAAGACACAAACAAGAACGTTCAAAAGTTGAGGCCTAAGGTTAAGATCAATGAACTCCATCGAGAAAACCAAGGAGAAGAAGACACAGGGTATCATCGTGTTTACATCCCTGCTTCTCCCACTAAAGAACAATTGCTCACACAAGAAGTGCAGTCTATGAAAGCAACACTTGCGAGCTTACAAGAGAGCAATATAGGGAGCATCAGGAAATATCAATATGAAGAATTATGCCCCTATCCTTTTGACAAGACAATGACCCTTCAACCCTTTCCAAAGAAATTTGATATGCCAAAGTTTGAAAAATACAAAGGAAAAGGAGACCCAAGGGATCATGTTAAATATTTTTACATGGCATGTCAAGAGGTGTCTTATAGTGATAATTACCTCATCATACTTTTTCCCAAGAGTCTCAAAGGTCAAGCATTGGGGTGGTTTACAAGCTTACCACATTTATCAATTTTCACCTAGCCAGAATTGGCAGAAAGATTCATGCGTCACTTCTCATATAACATAGAGAGTGACATCACCATGGAAGAACTTGTGTGGTGCCAAGGAAACCTCTAATGAGACAAGGGCTAAACCCCTTCAATTGGACATGACCTAGGAGTCACTTCCCTCTGTGCTTTCCCTGAAAAGGAAACTGGTTAGTATGGTCAATCCCATAGTGGAACCCGGAATTAGAATTCCACACCAAATGCATTTTGACATCCACTTTACTAGAGGAGTTTCTTCTTAGAAACAAAGATAGAGTGTTGGCAGGGTCATAGAATTAGGGGCCAAATTGCCCACCGAGAATGAAACAATACCCTGCAAAACCCTACTAAAGACATGTCCAAAGTTATCAAACCCATGGAAGAATTTTAACATCACAAGATCTTTAACAAAGGGAATAAAAATGTGGTAGGAGACAGAATCACCTTTATCAACGAAATGCCACAAAGAAACAAGATAGTAGGGCATCAAAGTGCCAGAAGAAACAAGATAGAACATGGGGAAGAACCTCCACAATACGAGGAGGAGGAACCTTTAGAAGAAGAATAAAAACCAAGCCACAATCCAACAACAAATCAGTAACCTAAGCCGACAACTAGCTTTGCTTACTTCCCATGTACAGAAAGATGCAAACAAGAACATGTTCAAAAGTTGAGGCCTAAGGTTAAGATCAATGAACTCCATCAAGAAAACCAAGGAGAAGAAGACATAGGGTATCATCGTGTATACATCCCTGCTTCTCCCATTAAAGAACAATTGCTCGCACAAGAAGTGTAGTCTATGAAAGTGACACTTGCGAGCTTACAAGAGAGCAATATAGGGAGCATTAGGAAATATCAATATGAAGAGTTATGCCCCTATCCTTTTGATAAGACAATGACCCTTCAACCCTTTCCAAAGAAATTTGATATGCCAAAAGTTTGACAAATATAAAGGGAAAGGGGATCCCCAAGGGATCATGTTAAAGATTTTCTTATAGTGACCTCATTTTTCATGTCAAGAGGTGGTCATATAGTGACAATTACCTCATCATACTTTTTCCCAAGAGTCTCGGAGGTCAAGCCTTGGAGTGGTTTACACGCTTACCACGAGGATCAATTTTCACCTGGCCAAAATTGGCAGAAAGATTCGTGCGTCACTTCTCATATAACATAGAGAGTGATGTCACCATGGCAGACTTGTGTGGAGCCAAACAATGCCCAAATGAGACCTTTGCCAGCTTCCTCCAATGGTGGAGAGGGATAGCTAGTCTCTTCCCTTGTGCTTTCCCTAAAAAGTAGCTGGTCAGTATTTTTTGTTCCCAATCTCAACCCAGATATAGCTTTCCACCTCCAAATGCATTGTGTCCGTACTTTTGAGGAGGTTATCGAGAAAGGGATTCAGATAGAAAAGGCTCTCATTGCCAAAGGCACCCTCAAAACCCAATCTAAAGACAACCAAAATGTCAAACCCATGGAAAATCTGAAGATCTTTAACAAAAACAAAAATGTGGTGGGAGACAGAATCACTGATTCCAAACATGTTCAAATGGTCCAAACTGGTCAACCTTTTAAACTGACCAAGGGCCCAATTCAACCACCACCAAAGTGAAGAACATTCACCTCTCTCAATGAACCATTGTCAGTCATACTAAAATAGTTGGATGAGGCCCACATGATGACCTATCCTACAACACAACCATTTGACGACAATGCTCTGAAACCTTCATGGTACAAAGAGCATGAATATTGAAAAATGCATCGCATTAAAGGACATAAGACAGACAAATGTCTGCGGCTTCACCATTATATTTAGGACCTCATTGATAATGGGGAGATAGAGGTGGATAACCCTGGAAAAACACAAACACCTAATGAGAAAATGGGGATATATAAAGAACCATTCCCCAAGCATGATAAGTCGGAAAAGACAAAGCTGGATCGGGGAGAGTCATCCCAAACTTATAAAGCCGTGAATTACTTGTATACCAAAAGAGATAACAATCATTATGATTCACTTATCAGATGTATTCGCTCTCCTACTGACCATGTCAATACCATCCGGATCAAGGGAAAGGACTGTGCTGTGGTAACAAGGCGTGCCCACCTCGTGATTCCAGAACCCTCTCCATTGACCCCACAAACTGGTAAATATAACCTTTTAGAACAACTTGAAAAGACATCTACTAAGATTTCAATCTTAGATCTTCTCAAGATATCCAATGTGCATAAAGACATTCTGTACCAAACTCTTCAGGGGTCGGGAGTGCCTTTAGAAGTCGATCTTGCACACCTTCAAGCCGCGGTGGCAAACATTGCACCAAGTGAGCATCTCACTTTCAACCATAGGGAGATCCCTACTAAGAATCCTACACATAATCTTCCCTTATACATTGAGGTAGTTGTCACCCACAGGAAAATCAAACGGGTGCTTGTGGATAATGGATTAGGATTGAACATCTACACGCTTAAGTTGGTCAAACAATTGGGACATACAGAGGAAGATCTTGAGTCCCATATTATCACTATCACCGCATACGACAACACGGAAAGGGAGTCAGTAGGCACCATCACGCTGCCCATGGAGGTGGGCCCCACTTGTCATTAGACAAAGTTTCATGTCCTAGACTTGGAACTTCCATATAACATGCTTCTAGGCTGACCATGGATTCATGCCATGCAGGCCGTGCCATCAACATTTCATCAATGCATCAAGTTGAAGCATGAGGGACATACATTTACAATATCAGGAGATTCAAATCCCTTTGCTCATTGTAGAGCTCTCAATAGCTTTGCACGAAAGGGTATATGTATGTCCCTCCATAGATATAGCTGTCCCTCTTCAGTCTGAGGCCATGGAATCCCAGGTGGATTCAGATTCTCTTAGTTCTTGCGCTCATGGGGCGTCTACTTCAACATCTCCATTTGATTCATGGGAGATGAAAATCCTGGAATATGGTTGCAGGGAGTATAATGTACAACAAGTGCTCTTGGTTTCAAACCTCTCATTGTCACCCAAGACTAGAGGTCGACCCAACTACCGCTTCAGGAGACCTAGAGAGGAACACACTATTAGGTCATTCCTACCTGGAGGCTTGTTACCGATCTGAAAACGTGTGTTGTATTTTTTTCACTTTTAAAAGTTTCCAAAGATCGTGATTTTCTTAACAAATTTTAAGGATTCTTAACTCAACAAATTGATTAAATTCTGATTATTATGCATCCATAGAAGTGTGGAAAGCTATTGTAGCAAATAAATAATCAGAAATGAAAACACTCAGATAACAAACAAGATTGTTTACGAGGTTCAGAAATTCCTACATCCTCGAGTTCGGATTGAACTGATCCATTAATATTATTGAAATGTAATTACAATTACTCTTACAAAAACCCAATAATGAATCAAAACCTGCAAATGAGTTGATCAATGTCCCAAGAACTCTGAAAAATAGTAGAAACTATCCCCAAGAACGATCTGTGGCTCCTACAGTGTTTTGAGAATGAGGATGTGATCTCCCTGCAACTGTACTTAGAAAAACACCTACAAATGGATATTTAAAAACATTACTATGAAAACAAATCATATATCTGAGATCATCCTCTGAATTCTGTCAACACTTTTCATGTTTACACCAAGTCACATTTTGGACTAGAAGTGCATTGAAATTTGTGTTTTCCAACTAGTTGTCTTGGAATATCCCTATTAAAAACTGCATTCAAAGCTTCCAAAAATAGGTTAAAACTCAGACAAAAAGATATCTAAATCTTACATTGTTTGAATCATCTCAGAATTTCCTTCATTTCATCTTTTTACTCTGAGTGCAAGGCCTTCAAAAATGGGAGTTTTCTTAAAAGTTCCCTCTTCTCCTCCTTTGCACAGACCTGAATGCCCTTCAAATACAATAACACTCCTCATATAATGTTTCCCAACAAGTGGTGCAGTGGTCAAAGCCCTTATTTTTTACCATGGAGACCACGGTTCAAATCCCCCCCATATCTCCACTTCCTTCTCCTTAGGCAGATTTCAAGGGTTTTATCCCACATTGATGGGTGCGTGAATGAAGGGATATTATATTGGTAATAATGGGACAAGGGGGCGCTTTTGTATTGGTTTGTGAGCCACCTTAGCCGCTTGGGATGTGGGTGCATTTGCTGGTTGGATAAGGATGCACATGCATGCATTGACATAGTTTTAGGCGCCTTGTTTAATAATGAATGTGGAGGTTTTTAAATTAAATGCAATGATTATGGAGGAAGTTAAATAATGCTATGGAATATGGAATTACCAATAAAATGCATGGAAATTAATATATTAAACCAATATAGAAATCGGACCCCAATAAGGAAATTGTGATCAAATAACATGGTGAATAATTACAAGGTAATATAAAATTCGACCCACATGAAATATGGCGAATAAGACCACCTGTCGACCCACGATTGCAAAATCGAACCAACCATTTCACGATTGTCAAAGACCGGTGGATAAAACCCCTTCAATTTTTTCCAAAGCCTTTTGCCACATGTCACAGTGTGATTGGTCCAATATTGATCAGTTGACTAGAGTTGACTTTCCCGTTGAATATTGCCAAACTTTGACTGGACATAACTAGAGCTCCTGATGTCCGTTTGCCGCGTTCTCACAGTTGTTGGAAAGCTCTCGAAATGATCTTATGCACTGACACCATTTAGGGATGTTTAGGGAACTTTCAAAAATGATCCCCTGATTAGTTAGCTGAGGAAAAATTTCTTGATCCACCTACAACCTGGGTCCCTGAGGATACTCAGCCATCCTGTTATCAAACCTCGGAATATGAAAAATCTAGCAGAATGATGTACTCCATGGGATACAAAGGCCTATGATGTGGGAGGAACAAACAAGGATAAAGAGAACCAGTTCCTCTTCCACATTTCAAAACAGAAAGATATGGTATTGGGATTTTCCCTTATGGGTCACACCCCAATGATCAAGATGTGACTTGTTCTTAGTGTGAGGATAGCTCTAATTATCTAGACAGCAATACAGATTCCCATTGTAGCCAATATGATGATTTTTCCTCCATGAACCTTTTCATGAACAATGATTTCCTGACCATAACCCCCATGGAACCAACCCTTGACCTTGTATACCCTTCCCTTGTTGAATGGGACCAACAATGTCACGTGCCACTAGATTTATTTGAGAATGACGAGACTATTGTAGAATTCATGGGCATAAGGGATAAAATTCCCATTGAAGATATCACAAGAAAGGTTTCTTTATCGACTTAGACACCAACACCTACTTTGGCAAGGAGGCTGAACTTCATGGTCAAAAAATTTAAAGAAAAGTGAGGGAAAATTTTCTAAAGAAAAGCCTTGATAAAAATCGAAGTCCAAGTCACACAATGAAAACCTCTTTGAGGCATTGGCTGACAAAATAAATAAGAAAATCAAAGGACAAGCAAAGTGACCACACCAAGGATGAAAATCTCATGGAGACATCCTTGGATGAAGATCTCAACCTTCCTCCTGATCCTACGCGTATGGAGGATTTATCAAAAATTACTAGTCAAAGAAACCATTGATGTCAATATTGGTATAGAAGAAGATACCAAGATTATAAAATTGGGGGCATCACTCTCAGCTAGAGAACAAAAGACGTTCACTATGTTGCTACAAGAGTTTATTGATGTGTTTGCATGGTCTTACAAGGACATGCCTAGCTTAGATCCAACTTTGGTCATGCACAACCTAGTTGTGCACGCAGACGCCAAGCCTATCAAACGGAAGCTCCGAAAGATGCACCCAAGAGTGGCCCTGTTGGTTAAAGAAGAGTTGGAAATATTGCTTTGCAGCAGGATTCATTAGACCAATTGATTATTCTGAATGGATATCCAACATTGTTCCTGTCCAGAAGAAACCTATCGGTATCTGAATCTGTACGGATTTTAGGGACATTAATAAATATTTCCCTAAAGATGATTTTCTGCTTCCCAACATTGACATGATTGTTGACTCAATAGCAAGGTACAAAATTCTATCACTCATGGATGGATTTTCAGGTTATAATCAAATTAAGATCGTTGAAGAAGACCAACACAAAATAGCTTTTACAACTCCTTGGGGAACCTTCTGCTATTAGGTGATGCCATTTGGCCTTAAGAATGTAGGAGCAACCTATCAGCGGGCCATGACAGTGATTTTTCATGACATGATTCATGATATCATGGAAGACTACGTAGATGACATCCTGGGAAAGTCCAAAACAAGAGAGGATCATCCTATCATTTTGTGGCGTATCTTTGAACGCCTGTGTGAATACAAAGTCAGGCTGAATCCAAAGAAGTGTGTCTTCAGTGTGCTATCCAGGAAACTATTGGGCTTCATTGTGTCAAGATGAGGTATTGAGGTAGACCCTGCTAAAGTGTTCTGCTATCACTAAAACTGCCTCCACCTGAGAATATCAAGCAACTGCGCAGCTTACAGGGGAAAATTCAAGCCATTCACTGCTTCATCTCTCAGCTTGTAGATAAATGTCACTCATTCACCCATTTTCTTAAAAAGGAGGTTGCTTTCATCTAGGGACCCAAGCAACAGCAAGCCTTTGCTTTGCTTAAATAGCACCTGGCTAATCCACCTGTCCTCATGCCTCCTACTCCAAGAGAACCACTTTTTCTCTATATTTCTGCTACATAATATGATATTGGTACGCTACTTTCCCAATATGACCTTAGCCATAAAGAGAAAGTGGTGTACTATCTGAGTCACACCCTCATTTCCTATGAACTTAATTATCCTCAGATTGAAAAGGCTTGCTTGGCCGTTGTTTTTACCTTTCAAAAACTTCACCATTACCTATTGAATACTAAGACCAAGCTCATATCCAAGGTTGACCCACTCAAGTATTTATTGTCCAAACCCACCCTCATAGGTAGAATGGCTAATTAGATCATTCTACTCAGTGAGTTTGACATAGAGTTTGTCCATCAAAAATCAGTTAAAGGACAGGTACTTGCAGACCAACTAATGCAGAAGCACCTTTGCAAAGCACGGAACCTTTGAGTCTGGATCTGCCAGATGCCTCCTTGCTCTACATTGAAGAATCTGTCATGTGGTAGATACATTTTGATGGATCATTTACATTTCATGGTTCAGGTGTAGGAGTGGTCCTTATTACTCCTTCGGGTGATCCTATACCGCAGGATTTCCACCTAGCCTTCCCTTGCACGAACAACATTACAGAATATGAAGCACTCATTGCAACGATGAAGCTGGCCATCAAGTGGAATGTTCATCATGTTAAGGTTGTAGGTGATTCGTAGCTAATCATCAAGCAGGTTAATGATGAATATAAGGTTAAGGATGATAAGCTCATACCTTACAAAAAGTTAGTGGAAACTCTAAAGGAGTATTTTGTGTGAATTACCTTTGAACAAATCCCAAGAGTGCACAGAACAGATCAGCGGATGCCATGGCAACGGTGGGGTCTATGCTTCATATTCCACTAGGGAACAATGATATGCCATTCTTTCATAGAAAATCTACGCCATCCCGCATATGACATGCCAGAATCTTTCCTGGCTTGTGAGGTTGTTGGTCCCCATTCCCCATGGTACGAACCCATTTTCACCTATCTTAAGGATAGCACATTCCCTCCCAATATCTCCCATTCTAAAAATCAAAACCTGATTCACTAGATAGCCCATTACACCCTTTTAGGAGGTACACTTTATCATCATGGCTATGATGGGAATCTATTACGTTGTCTGGATGTGACAGAGTCAATCTAGGTAATCAAGGAAGTGCACGAAGGGGTATGTGGAGCACATACAAATGGAATGGTCTTGGCTAAGAAACTATTGAGAGTAGGTTACTATTGGCCTACCATGGAAACTGATTGTTGCAATTATGTTAGAAAATGTGTGCTTTGCCAAAAGTATGGAAATTTCATCCATGCTCTGTCACAACCATTGCAACTCAATCACTACCCCATGGCCATTCTCCAAGTGGGGACTCGATTTAATAGGAAAACTTACTCCTACCTCATCTGATGGTCATACACATATCATCATAGCTACAGAATATTTTACAAAATGGGTGGAGGTTGTCCCTTTAACCTATGTCACACAAGCACAGATTTCTAAATTCATCATGAATCATATTATTTTCCGATATGGTATTCCCGCAGCCATTGTTATAGATAATGGGAAGTCATTTAAGAACAAAACTATGAAAGGTCTTTGCCAACAGTTCCAAATCAGATTAAAATGGTCCATGCCATATTACCCTCAAGGTAATGGACAAGCTGAGGCAACAAACAAGACTTTGGTAAGGATAATGGAGAAGATGGTTAGCAAAACAGGTTGAAACTGGCACCTACAAATCCATCCAGCCCTTTGGGCTTACCGAACATCCATTCACACTCCTACGGGTGCAACACCATATTCCCTAGTGTTTGGGATAGAATCTATTATCCCTTTAGAGATTGAACTTCCTTCCCTAAGAATCTCTCTTCGAGACTATCTGGATAAGGATGAAGATTATCGAGTGGCAAGACTGGCTGAGTTAGAGCTACTGGATGAGATGTGCATTCACACTCTTAATCACCATGAATTGTATCAACATAGAGTCTCTAGAAACTACAACAAGAGAATCATCCCTCGTCAGTTTGAGGTTGGTGATTTAGTTATGAAGGAGAACTAGTTCAACACCAGAGCAAGAGCGAGAAAAGAAAGGGAAGTTCGAACCACATTGGTTAGGACCCTATGTCATAGTTGCCAAGTACGGCACTAAGGGCATACAAACTGGCTCACCCCAATGGTGATGAGCTCTGGGAGCCCATGAACGACATGCATCTTAAGCGGTTGTATGCTTGAACATGGTGCAAGGAGGTTACAAAAATCAAAAATACAAAAAAAATCAAAAAAAGAAAAAGAGAAAACAGGTCATCCACTAGTGAAAACCACGCAATTGTGGCACTTTGGACAAGTCCTTGGGTGAAAACTAGTTTCCAGCACCTCAGGAGGATTCGTTGTTCACAAGCATTCTGTATTAAGAGGGTAGTTGTCTTTGGCCTAGACCTGGTTCTACCTTCAAGTATTCCTTGTGCACACCATCCTGTCCAGCCTTGATCTAGCTTTGCCTTCTTCTATTCATCTATGAGGGGCATGGTCTTTCATTATTTCCCATCTTACAATGGGGGAAATTCAACAACTTCACCTTCCTATTCATTAACACGTGACTTCTACCCTTGTATATTCCCCATCTAACGTTGGGGGAATCCACACTTTCTTGGTTACCTACACATAGCTTTGGAGAACTGTTAGAAAACCAAAAAACAATAGAAAATTGTTTCGAAAACACAAAAACAATAGAAAATTGTTTTGCAAAAACCTAAACAATAGAAAATTGTTTCGGAAAACACAAAAAAAACAATAGAAAAATGTTTCAAAAAAACCTAAACAATAGAAAATTGTTTCGAAAAAACCTAAACAATAGAAAATTGTTTCGAAAACACAAAAACAATAGAAAATTGTTTTGAAAAAACATAAACAATAGAAAATTGTTTTGAAAACACATAAACAAAAGAAAATTGGTGCATAAAAACATATCTTACAAAAAAATTTACTTGCATTGTCTTGTTTCCTTACTTTGCTTGTTGCTTGTATAGTTGTTTTGTTTGCTTGATTTTGAGTTGTTTGTTGCTTGGGCCTACTTTGTTAGAATTCATATTTTCTTGCTTAGATTAGATTTATTCTTTCTTGTGCATATCACAGCACGTGTGTCTTGTATGCTAGTGAAACTTGAGAAATCATGATGTAATGTGTTAATTCATTATGTTCTTTCTTACAATTTGGTTCTATTTGTTACTTGTTAATAAGGCATGGTGAATCATGGTGTATTGCATTAATTCCTGGTGTTCTTTGTTAGCATTTGGTTGTGTTTATTACATGATCTATGTTTTGTTATCATTCACATCACATTACCATCATTATCATCACATCTAACATCATCTATACATCATATATAAACAAAAATGCTAAGTTTTACATCATGCATGTATGCTAAGCTAATCATCACATATCGTATCATCAATGGGGGCAAGAGGGGTTGCGCATGATCAAAAATATATCCCCCCCACACCAATATAATCATATCATCCTGTCCATATACATCAAAATAACACATGAGAAATACATTTGATATCATCTACAGATATATCATCTAACATCCATAGCACATGTATACATCAAACATCAAAATCATATACATACAATGTATGAAATCAGATAACATCATCACATCATCCATGAGTGATGAATTAAACAAACGCAACATGCAATGAGAATCAACATATAGTAATTTCTAAAAAGGGGTATTTCACATAATAGAATTTTTCCCACTCATGTCACATGCATCAGTGTACGAAAACAATAAAATACATCATCTCATAACCATGTGTATCTAAGCCACAAAAAATTAATCCTCATATACATATACATGTGTCTCAAATATACATCTATATCAAAAATGGATACGAATCAGTGCTCTATATCAAAAATGCCTTTAGCTGAGGTGTACAAAAATGATACATCAAAAATTTCTATGCACATACATACAATGTCCAAATAGGTACTCAATAAAATACATCATCGATACACAATGCCATCAAAAAGGGGCAAGTATCTGAAAGAATCAAATTTTCACAGTATCTTTGGTTATTGGTACTACATTTAAAACCCATTTTGGATAATCAATGGGTTGGATGAAGTTGGCGGAAAGCAAGTGCTGTAAATTTTCTTTAATGAGGAGAGTTACACAAGGATGCATCTTACGCAGTTTTTGTTTAACTGGTTTAATGTATGGAAGAGTAACGATATTATTCACCACGATGATAGGATCAAGGCCTAGCATATCTTAATATGACCAAGCAAATTCTTAACGATGATCGTAAAGAAAGGTGGTGAAGTCTCCTAACTCCTATGGGTTAAGAGATTGGCCAACCTTAATGATGCGAGGGTCTTCAGAAGTCCCTATATTAAGGTTGACAGTGGCTTCGTTGAGAAGCGTAGTTGTGTCAGAAGGAATGATTTTAAGAAGATAAGAATCCTTTGCCCCCAAATAAGTAAGGACAGAATCATCATCCGCACAGTGGATAGTATTGATAGCGGGAGAGTCATCTCTGACTATTTCAGGGAAGACTAATGGTATGGAAGTGGATTCGCCATTAGTCTTATAGGTTAGTGGACCTAAGAAAATGGTATTGACTAAAAAAAAGTTAGGTGGGATGGAAATGGTGTCATCTGCATCGAGTGATGCTTCAGACCTGACGGGAGAAGATGGCTCCTTAATGGAAAGAGGCTCAGTGAGAATGGTGACGGTGGCTTTCGAGAGAGGTTTGAACCCTAAACCAAATTTTTGATGTGGTTTAAGAGTTGGAATGGATGCAAGGTCATACACACCATGTTCATACTTTAGATGGGGGAGGAGCTCCCAAAATAGATTTGATAGTAGGTAAAAAGGGTGCCTTGGTTTTTGGTGATGAAGATGATGGTTCTGATAAAAGAGGCGACGCCTTTCCAGTAGGTAAATTCACTTTACGAGGCACCGGTGAAGATGGTGTTGTAGAAGAAGACGCCTTTTCAATGAATAAATCCAATATTTTATGAGGTGCAAAGAGGTATTTTTGAGGGAAAGCACCAAGAGTTTTGATGGTCCAAAATATTGGTTTTCCCTTTTCAGGGATGGTGAGAACTTCGACTGCATAAGGTGCTTGTAACCATTTTAGAGGAAGTAAAGGAGATGATAGCGATAATGTAACCCTAGGATTAAACTCCAATTGTTTATGTCTGAGTCCAAGAGTCAGAAGTATAGGTGTAGATGCTATCTCTTTAGAAGTTTCCTTAATAGGCAAGGAAGCACTAATGGTGGAAGAGGTAGGTAATGAAGAAGCAGCCTCTTGTGAGGAAGGTACTTCAAATGCAGTAATTTTGGGTGTAATTACTGTAGGAAAAGAGACAAGAAGAGTCAAGATTGAAGATGCTTCAAAAGGCATAGAAGTTGGTACAACTATGGGTACGTTAACCAAAGGTATGGTCACGGAAAAAATGGGAGTGATAGAATTAGAAGTATCCATAGTGGAAATTTGAAGGGATGTAAATGACTCAAGCACCAAAAGAATATCTGATGACGAGATAGATGAAGATGATATTGTCTCAGGTATAGGTGGAAGAGTAGATATTGAGGTAGAGGGAGACAAATCTATTTCTAATAAAGGAAGACTCGAAGATGGACCATCTAAGGATGGTGGAATCTTAGAATTTGAAGGAGTAGAAGGAAGTTCCGATTCACTTGACATGTTTGTGGATGATTCGGAATTAGAAGAAGAACCATTAGTAGAAATGAAGCTGATAGTATGAGTGTTTGGTTTTTGAGACCCTGAAGCATCATTGTTCAAGGAATGATTTGGAAAAGGCTATTTAAAAACATCAAGCGCTTGATTTTGGGGAGCATTTGGGTTATCTAGAATGAGCTCGCCTTTATCAATGAATTTTTGGATGAGATTTTTGAAGGTCTGACATTGTTCAATGTCATGGCCTTTTCTTCTATGATAACGATAAAATTCATTTTCACGATACCAGAATTGTCATTCTTGACTCTCATCAAAATTTCATATAGGGGGAAGTTTGATCATGTGAACTTCCAAAAAAATTTCTAAGATAGAAGCATATGATTCCCCCAATGAAGTAAAAGACCGAGATGACAGAGGTCCTTTTCGAGAAGATAAAGAGTCTCTCTGAGGTGTTTTATTAGAAGTGTTATCATCTCATGATTTTTTTAACACGATAGCATTTGTGGACCCCTGATTCTTGTCTTTGTTAGAAGTGGAAGGGTTTTATTTTGTAAACCGAGAAAAATATGGTTTAGACTTAGAATGAAGTTTTAACTTTCCTTGTTCAACGGAACAAGACTCAAGTTTGTGTGCCATCATAAAGGCTTCTTCAAATGTATGAAAGGGTCTGGATCCTTAAAGTGGAGGAAATATGATTAGCACAAGATCGAGTAAACAACTCGATCTGTTGGGATTGAGGAAGGGAGAAAGACAATTGGTTGATTATCCCTCTCCAACGAGCGACAAAGTCTGCAATAGACTCATCATCGAATTAACGAATGTTATAAAGATCTGTAATCGAGATCTTATGAGCGATATTTATTGAAAAGTTTTCAACAAACATCTGAGCCAATTGAGAGAAAGAAAACAAGGAATGTTGAGGAATGTTATTGTACCAGTCTAAAGCAGGACCTGCTAGAGACATAGGAAAAGTACGGAGCATAAGTTCCTAGATCCTGGACTATGAGGTAGCAAGCATGTTTGAATGCTCGCAAATGTTGTTGAGGGTCCTCCCGACTATGAAATTTTGAAAATTTAGGAAGTTCCCATTGGGGAGGATAAGGCTTAAAAGCCACTGAGGGGTGAATGGGTTCATTACACACTTCTTCAAAGGAATATGAAGGGCGAGCCCCTTTGGTGGAGGCTTCCAAGTCTGCGATTTTCTTGAAAATAATTTGAACCACGTCAGATTGAGGAGGAGGCACACCGGTATGTCCCGTACATAAGAAGCAAATGGTGGATGTTGTACTGAGGTGTCAATGGGGGATTCATCTGTTGATTGGTAGGATGATAAGAGGAGTAACCAGGCATTCTGGGTGACGCCTGGTGGGGTATCTATGCTGTGAAGGAGCCTGTGTATAGGCAGGCTATGAGATGAGTAAGTGGTTGAGAGGATGAAGGTTGGATGACAAGACGGATCCTGTGATTTGTGGACTCCTACTGCTTGTCCGACTGAATCGGAACAGATTGAGGAACATGGGTGCCGATTTGATTGGACATATTGTGGGAAACAAAACCTTGACTAGAGGGTTTCTGACTGCCGGATTAGTTATTAAGGGTGCCGATGCTAGAGGATGGGCGAAGGTCCACTGTTGCTGGAACATTGGAAGAAAGACCCAGCTGGAAGGACGAGAAGCAGGAACCCCCTGACTCAGTCGGAGGGGGTTGACTCATAAAGGGGTACTGAACTTGGGATGCACGATGGAGGGCATAGATGAATTAACAGCAATATTTGCGGAGTGCATAGACGCACTCATTATAGCCAGAGCAGAGGACCTCTTAGAAAGTAGGTTGTGGAATATTCGAGGTAACCATGCGGTGTTAGGAATAGGTAAGGTCTATTTGAGAACTAGTCGATATGGTCGGTGGAAGGGAAAAAGGAGGCACAAATGTGCCACCGCCCTTCTCCGTGGCTCGAGGCGAGAGAGATGCATACTAACTGTTCTATGAAAGGCCTGGGATGGTTCACGAGAATAATCGTACACTTGCTAGATTGGTGGTCCCTGATCAGATATTTGAATAGACTTGTGTACTAGGTAGTCCATGAGGGCTACCGGATTGCGATCGAGGAGCGCCTGAAATTCAGGATCCCCACGAGGAACATACTCTGTAGTCAGAAGGAGATGATACTTCTGAAGGACTAGGGGAAGCTGGACATGATGGGGTTGTTTTAGGCCTGATAAAAAGGATTATATGACCAAGATGGAGAACCAACATTAACAGTGGTCCCGAGGAAGACCTGGGGGGTGCTGAAACCTCCACACTAGCAGGTGATCTCAGAGGAAGAAGGGGCCGGTTGAGCCATTCTTTTAGATTGTAACCGAGTGATGACCGTCATAAACAAGCTAGAAAACATAGAAAGAGATTGACCTGACTAATGCACAGACAATTCAAGCAGCGTAGGTGATTATCTCTTTTAAGTTTTTATGCTTTTTAAGAAAGAAAATATTAGGGAAGGCCTTTTAGAACAGGAACTACTCAGATAGGCCAAACTAAGGATGGTTTGGGGGATGTTTTTGGTGAGGAGTCCCGAAGGTACTTCAGTAAAAGACCAGTACGTGGCTTGATATAGGGGCCTACCCTCGCACTTCACACACCGCTGCGATAAGGGAGTTGGATGCTTTGCCAATATATACCAAAACTTCCGTGAATTTATAGCATGCGGCCCGAAGTACCCGCGTAGGCTCTTCCTCTTGGATGTCACTTCCAAGTAGGTGAGGCCAGGGAAAGAATTTTTGTTTAAATGCTTTACACCTAATGATTTTGGCTTTGTGTGTAAGGGAGAAAAATAAAAATCAAATAGTGTCACTACCGATTTTGATCGATTTTCCAGCCTAATTAGAGAACTAGATGAAAAACATACAGCGAGAAATGACAAAGAAAGAGTTTTTTTTTTTTTTTAAGCACTTAAAAATGAAGTGTTTGATTTCGATGAAGACAAGCCAAACAGATTCTTTCCCAAATGTGATTAAATTCTTTTTAAGCACCAAAAATTGAAATGTTCGAATGTGATGGACAACAAACAAAGAAACTTTTTTTTTTTTACTTCCTAAAAAGGAGAAAACACCGTAAAAGAGAAATACCTGTAGACTTAGCTCTCCAAGGTGTGTGGACTTCAAACAGTGCGTTGTTGAGCTCTCCCCCTCGAATAATCCCATGAACAAGCAAAGTGCTCCGCAAGAAGAAGGTTAAGCAGAACACGCAAACAAAATCCGGACAAGATATATCCAGATAATGGTGAAACGGAAATTTCTATTTCAAGGAACTAAAAAAAAAAAAAATTCAAGGAAATAACAATTTCACATAAAGAGCAAGATTAAAATGATGATAGGAAATGCTCAAGCAGAACTGATAGAAATCAGTGAAGAAAAAGAACAAAGCTCAAAACTAGAAAAGAGATGAACTTACCAATAAGGGACTTTGGTGGGGTCCCACCGGGCGTGCCAAAATGTAGATCAAGAATTTTCACGCTTGTTACCTGTCCAAGTTAATGCACCAAACTAAACACAAAAACCCTGAAAAACTCCAATGAAATTGATACCTGATAGATTGGACAAGATCCGAAGATGTAGACGGATGAGGAATTCCGATGTAGATAAGACGGGCGCACACGAGCAATTCTGCACAAGTAGATCCAAGTAACCTGCGATGACACCGATGCTTGGTACAGAAAAAGACCACGTTAAAAGATATTTAGGTGGACTGCCCGGAGAAGCGGGTCTGGGAAGCGATGAGCTCCCTCGGCGGATGTCAGTTCACATGTTTAGTCAATTAAGTAAAGAAGCATACATGATAAAAGATGTACGTTCAAGACTTAGATTTTCTGATCAAGGTAATATCAGACAGAATCTAAACACCGCAGGCAGAAATTGAACAGAAAGCACAGGGAACTATGAAAACAAAGCTTAGATTTGTGTTACCTAAGTGTCCTTTTACCTGTCTGCAGACTGATCAATGTCGATCAGATGGTGATCGCCATTAATTGTTTAGAATCGGCGTCGACTTCAGATGGTGATCGGCGTCGATTATGAAGAATCGGCACTCGACTTGGGTAAAGTCAGCATCGGTCGATCGGGGACAGCGCGAGTCAATTGGACTTGGTTGGAAATCGGATCGAGTGAAAATCACAAGAAACGTCATTACTGTAGAGTTGGATCATGCCGAAGCCTACAGGAATTTTAGAGATACTGAAACAGAGTTCCACCTTAGCTAAATAGATCAATGGAATACGTGCAAGATGTTGAAGAAACTTCACAATATTGATGTTGCGAGGGCAGAGTAACAGTGCATCCTCTCAGGGATTGATCTTGGACATAGATTCTCGTTCTCATTTGATAGATAATGTTGACAGGCTAGATGCGCAAAGATCTCTCTATTTTACGGTCTGTGTTTCTTTCGTCGATCTGTCGTCTGTAACTAGTCCTTCGTGTTCGGTGCGTGTGCTTTTTCGTCCGATCCCAGAACCGAGATAAAATCTGGTGCTTCGCATTTGATAAATCGACGCCGCTCGAGAAACAATCGGTGTCGATTGAGTACCGGTCGGCGCCGATCAGCGGAACAGACTCCCGAAGATGGCCAAAATGAACGATTTCTAGAAAGATAAGAGTATCATCCCTCCGACCTCAAATACGGGGAATATCCCGCTGCTTGATTGTGAGAGAGGAGAAATAGGTGGATGAATGGACAATAATGGTACTGGAGGATGGTAAATGATATGGGGTAAATAAGTGGTTAGGATACAATGTGAAAAGGTATAATTAAATAGTTAATATTTAATTACTACATGGGTAAAACATAAAGGAGTGTGAATGTAAACTTAGGATAGGTGTTTTTAAACTAATGCTAAATGTGAATAGAAGACTAACACCTAAATAGTCTTAATTAGCAAGAATTAAACAACATTCTAAACACCATCATGATAAGAATTAATCAAGGGTTAGATGCTAAACATTCATTAATACAAAACTTTGAATCTAACAATGCTTAAACATCTAGAAATCCTCTATTCTCTAACAACATGTGAATGAAGGAACCTAGGTAGGCTCCATGGCTACCAAAAATAGTTGTCTTTAATGTTCCAAGAACGTAGGAATGAGGGATAGTCAAAGTTGGGCTACAAGACCCTTTTGACACCTCCCATATGACCTACGCACTTTTAAGAAAGAGGCTTAACTCTTCAAGATGATGAACTCTCAAGAAGACAAAATGCAAGCTCTTAGTCTCTGAGCTATATGCTTTGCATTTATTCTCTTAAGAAGTCTAGGTGTAGGTATAAAGGTAGGAGGAGGGTTCTTTATATAGCCCAAAGGATAAAGGATTCAACATATTCTCATGAATGTGGGACTAATGGAGATGTAGAGTTAGTTATGGATAAGGGGGGTTTAGATGGGGTTGAGTTAGCTTTAGGAGGGTCTAGTTTGTCCTCAAGTGGCTCATGTGGATAAAAGGGGTGTATTAATTAATCAAGATGATTAATAAATACATGTGCAAGATTTTATAAGCTTTTAGATGGATATTAGTGTGATTTGGACAATTAGGAAGGGATTAAACCAATTAAATAGAGATTTATTGATTTAATGAGAAGGGAGGCTAATTAATTAATAATAATTAATTAGACTAGATAAAAGGTGTTAATTAACAAAGGGTCGTTAATTAGGGTATGTGTTGGATAGGTGACTTAATTAATTATCGTAATGTAATCAATTAACGCCAATGGAAGAGAAGATGAGTGTTATTGACTAATATGTCGTCAATTTGCGGGAAAGGAGGTAATTAGCACAATTTAAGTATTTAAATTGTTCGGGTGTAATTATAGGTGTCTACATTTGCCCCTCTTTGGATAGCGTAAGTGACACCACTTCAAAGATAGTAGATGGAAGAAAATTTTGAAGGGATAGAAGAAAAATTAGTAGGATGGAGAAATGCCCCCTCGAGTGTTGATGGGGTGATGAAAGAAGCCGATTGACGATTGAAAAAGGTGAGACATATAGAAGAATGGGAAGGGGCAGGATGCGCCGATGAGAGAGAAAAGTAGGAGTGAAAGGGAAGTGACGTAGAAGAAATATGGAGGAGGGAAGAGAAGAGCTTAGCCTCTAGCCACTGTTGATTGTAACAATTTGGATGTCATCATATTGCCATATGAACTACATCATCGGTCCTTATGAAAAATATAAGCATACGAAAAAGGTAGGATGACATGAAAAGCCATATTACGAACACTTGTCCATTGCTGAAAATACCAACTCCACACAACATACAATAATGCAATGTAATACGAGAAGGAAACAAGCTCATATAACAGGGAAAACAAGTACGAATGCACATATCCAACCCAACAATGGTCAAGACAGTTGTACAAATATTTTGTTATCAGTGCTGAAGAGATCCACAAGTTCGTGATTAACGAAAAGGGTTAAAAATGATGCCCCAAGCAAGGATACATGCAAGGGGAAATGAAAATGGACATGGGGTCCATGAAAAAGTGTTTGTGCACAACGAAACAACACCAGGCAACGAAAGTGCCCTAGAGTACAAACGAAGCAAGAAACTAGCTTTGTGAATGGTTCTGAATCCAGTGATCCACGAGTCATATTAATCAGGGAAGATGTGAGAAAAACCAATAGGATATGGAGAAAATACCATGTGCAAGACACAAGTTTCAGCCATAATAAGCAAGTTACCATTTTTGTAGGGTTTTTTTTCACTTTTTAGGATTTTTTGAAAAAAATTCCCTATTTTTGGATTTTTTGATATATATATTGTTTTTAGAGTTTTTACTTTTCAAACCATGGTTAACAGTAGAAGAAAATAGAAGAAGAAAGTGAAGGGCCTAGGGGCAAAAGAAAGTGCCCTAGGCGGAAGAAAGAAGAAACAAGTGACAAATAATGTCCTTGTTTAAGTGGAAAAATTAAGAAAAAATAATTATTTGAAAAATAATTATTTATGAAGTTGTGTAGAAGAATAAAAATTCCAGGGAGCAATAAAATTGTCGAAGGGAGAAGAAAGGGGTATCGGACAACAAAAAATTCCCCAATATGGTGAGAAAGAAGAGAAAAATAATTATTTAATAAAACTAATTATTCCATAGCAAAAAAAGGAGAAAACAACGATCGAAATGGGTCTCCCGGCCTTCCGAACGATGAAAAGCAGGTTAATATACCCCACCAGGGGAGTAAAAACATCGCGTCCAATTCATTTTAACTGAGCAGTTGAGAAAATTTTACTGTGAGGCTCTAACACTAAGGAGAACCATGGTGATCGCATGAGACAGACTAAGGTGCGTAGATGCAGTCTGGGGGTACCAGTGGCACGCGGACGATGGCCCCTTTGTGAGTATCAAAAACTTGCTTGTTGTTAATTTGTATCAATAATGCCCGAAATTAGGTCTTTTAGCCATAGAAAATGCATAAGGCATACCTACGCGTAGACGCAGGCATGGGATAGGGTGTGCAGGTGCTATTTTGGGGGCGCATGCATCCTTTTGAGGGTGCAGGTGCCAAGTTGGAAACACACACACGTGTGGACACAATCGCGCATGCACACACACATGTGCACGTGCACACACAAGCACATGTGCATGCATGCGCATATGCGGGAAATGGGGTGCACACGTGAAAAGCATGGCGCATGCATGGAGAGGGCAAGTGCACACATTGGGATATACGCACATAAGTGCAAGTACCCAACGTCTGGTGCACACACCAAAAAGGGCGTGCAGGTGCCCGAAAGAGGGTGCACATGCCAGAAAGTGCAGGCACTAGAAACATGGCACACATGCCGAAAAGGGCATGTAGGTGCCCTAGACATGCGGAAAAAAAGATAAGAAAGTGTCAAAAACATGACACTTAGAAGAATTTTTAGGATTTTTTGGTTAACCCTAAAAGATGAGATAGTTTTTTAGAAGAAATGCTATGAGCTGATGAGCAGTGTGTTATTTTGTAGAGACGACTACCAGTTTTATAGACAAGGGAGTGTCATACCCGGATTGCCGAGTTGGAGGGTAGCATGCACTGGGGCAATCAGTGAGCTATGGCGATACTACTTGAGGTGGTGGGGTTGGGCCCCGTGGCTTGGATGCCCTCCATTGTATTAGATCACGGCCTCCTAACTGCACTATCCAAGCGATGACATAGCGAGAGTCAGTTTTTCTGACTACCCAAAGGAGAGCTGACAGTGATGATTGAGGATGTTTGGCGGATTCTACGTGTGCCCATGTTGGGTACGTTTATCGAGTACAATTCAGATGCAGGGCTGATTAGAGCAGCCTACAATGCCCTATTCGGTGTTGACGATATCCCACACGACGGGATGATTATAGCTTTACATGAGTGCATCTCCAACCCAACATTGCATCAGGGACCTCTCTACATTATGGCTCTTATTAGTGGGTTCCTACTCACTGATAAGACAGGGACTTTGTTCCTGAGAGGATTACTACCATTGGTCCATGGCATTTATAGTGGCGAGAGATATTGTTGGGGGCAATGTATACTGGCCCATTTATACTGGGATTTGTACCTAATTACATACCACAGTCAGAAGACCGTGGGGCCAGCGTCATTATTACAGCTATGGTCATGGGATCATTGTTATCAGGTGCCCTGTGGGTCCTTTCTGAGTCTAATATTCTGGAGCCATCATACATGGCTTGGTTAGTAGCTAGCTGTACGTGGCCATCTCGGTAGCCTATTCATATATAAGGCAAGAGTTCGATGAGTTGGTAGCGATAGATGTCATTTTTACATCCATACAGGCACTTCCAGTGGCCAGAGGATGCCACAGATCTCAGCGTGTGCTTGGTGGAGCACTTTCTTATTGGCAACCGTAGTTATATCATAGAGCTGTATCGGGTAGACAGGTGCCAGCATAATCTTGGCAGAGTACAGGGGGTCCCCCAGCCAGATATCTAGCATACACATAGAGAATCATAGAGGCAGACCATGGGGCCTCGTATACCAGTGGCCCGAGCCAGGGCTAGTTTCACACAGGTGGTCCCCTAGGCATGAGACCCATTATGACAGGTGAGAGACCTAGGGACTACAACTAATTATAGAGTGCGGTATGTGACAGTATTACCCCGGCGTCTCGCTATTCTAGAGGTAGCTTGGGTAGCAGGTATTCACCCACCCATAGAGGTATGGCATGGGTAGAGTGTAGGGCTAGAGCAGTGGCACTGGGGCAAGACCAAGAGGATCCCTTTGATGGTATCCCACATGATGGATAGGGTGCCCCACAGGCACAGGGACCGAGGCCACAGGGCCCAGTATAGGCAGCCATGTAGCCACCCAGAGGTAGGGTTTTTGAGCAGGGACAGTCTTCTAGAGTACCTCAGGGACCAGCCCCTGAGGCACACATAGCCTCCCAACCAGTGGCATAAACATCCATAGTACAGGTGTAGGTACATCAGCTCATAGCCGAGAGAGACGCGGCCAGAGTGGAGAGAGATGAGGCTTAAGGCTAGTGCGTGATGGTTGTAGCAGAGAGCGATGAGGCCTGAGCTCACATGTAGTTACTTTACTATTCAGAGCGGTATCAGACTCGGGCCCCGGCTAGGCCAGGAGATGACATAGCAGCATGGCAGAGCTAGATCTGAGAGACAGCTCCACAGGGGGCACAGATATTGAGCCTCCTACATCAGTCCCAGTCACAGGTGTGCATGGTCGTTGCACAGAGAGATCATGTGTATGCACGCTCATAGGCATTATTAGCATAGAGAGACCAGGCTCGCGCCGAGCTGTAGGTGATGACCACAGAGAGAGATCGAGAGGTTGCTGCTGCTCAGATAGGCTGAGGTAGACGTGGGCCAAGTGACAGGTGAGTGAGATACTTCCCTTCAGGTAACACTCACCTTCGGGGATGCCGACTTGATACGGGATGCGACTAGGCTTGGTGGTGAGGCCCTCTTTTATAGAACTACATACTACAGAGTGGTTCCACCAGAGTAACGAGTAGCACTGCCATAGCTATCAGGGTTGAGTGCATTAGGCTCTCGATCACGGAGATCCATCCATTCCACTAGATCAGTTAGATAGCCTCTACCAGAGTAGCCGGCGAGACCAGTGCCATCCTAGCCTGCAGTGTTCTACCATCCAGAGGATAGATTTGGGAGCCCTGGTGATGGTGAGAGCTATGGTTGAGATCCATATTTTTATTTTATAGATTCTTTTGTATGTGTGCCTCTTATGAAGGCCAATTATGATGTACAGTTATGTATCTTTTGGGATCTTAATCTCACTTTCCTAAAAGACGATTTCCCTCTACCTAATATCGATCAACTCGTAGACTTAACTGTAGGTCACGAGATGCTTTCTCTAATGGATGGTTTCTCTAGGTATAATCAAATTCTCATCACACCAGAAGACCAGCATAAGACTTCCTTCATAACTCCTTGGGGTACTTTTTGTTATCGGTTCATGCCCTTCGGTCTTAAAAAATGCAGGGGTGACTTATCAATGCGTAATGACCTACATCTTCCATGACCTCTTACACAAAACTATAGAAGATTACGTCTACGACATCCTCGATAAATCTAAACACTGTCAGGATAATCTTCTCATCCTTGTGCCTCTCTTTGAGAGACTCATTCATTTTTGTCTTCATCTAATCCGTCTAAATGCGTGTTTGGAATTCTCACTGGTAAACTCTTAGGATTTATCATTTCTATCAGAGGTATTAAGGTCGATCCCACAAAAATAAAGGCTATCCTCGAGATACCTCGTCCTTCAAACTTAAAGTAGCTCTATGGTCTTTAAGGACACCTTCAATTAGTGTGTCGTTTTATCTCATATCTTTCAGACCGTTGTCAACCTTTTCATCATCTCCTCTATAAAAACGTTCATTTTGAATGGGATGAGCATTTCCAAAAAATCCTTTGATGATCTCAAAGCTTATCTTCTTTCTCCACCTGTGCTTATACTTCCATGCGAGGGGGAGCCATTCTATCTTTATATTTTTGTGACTGACCATGCTCTGGGAGCCATGATCTTGCATCGAGATGTTAATGGTAAAGAAAAAGTGGTCTATTATATCATTTTCACTCTTCATGAGTATGAAACTCGCTATTCTAAAGCTGAAAATTTGTGTTGTGCTCTCTTCTTCGTGACTTCTAAACTTCATCATTACCCTCCCTAATCATAAAACCTACATTGTTATGAGTGTCAATCCACTTAAGACAATGCATGCGAAACCTTATCACAATGATTGTATCACTCGTTAGCTCATGCTCATGACAAATTTTGACCTCGAGTTCATCTCATAGAAATCTATCAAGGGTCAAGTCATTGCTGATCAATTAGCTGATGCTCCTCTTCCGGAAACTCAAGTCCCCCTCGCTCAATTCCTAGATGAGTACATCCAACAAATCAATTTTGTTCTATCTCCATTTAAAGTAAAAAACTCTTCTTTGATGGGTCTAAGTGTCAACAAGGTGGAGGTGTAGGTTTCGTCATGATTCCTCCTTGGGGTGCACCTATCCCTGTCGCACACAAGCTTAAGTTTGAATGTACAAATAATATGGATGAATATGAAGCCCTCGTTTTAGGTCTTCAAAATTCCATTAATCTTAGCACTTGCCATATCAAAATCTTTGGTGACTCTGAGCTCATTTTTAATCAAGTCACTGGTGTCTATCAGTGCAAAAATGATATCCTTCAAAAATATCATGATATCATTCTCTTTCAGCTTCAATCTTTTGATAAATTTACTATCCAGGCTATTCCTCACACTACAAACTGATTTACAGATATGATGGCTTCTTTAGCCTTGCTTATTCCTCCATTCACTTAAGACTCATAACTTTATGTGGTTGTTCATCATTTACACCAACCATCTCATCTCAGGTAGTTGATTTTGATCAATGTTGTCACAACTGACACTCAAGATGAGTGGTATCAGCACATTTTCGATTATCTATCCTACTCACCACTTCCTCAAGATTTGACTTCTAATGGCAGAAGATATTTTATCAAACGTGCAAATCGCTATACTATTCTGGGTAGAATCCTTTACAAACGTGGCTTTGATGGTATTTTTCTTCGATACCTCAAAACCTCTAAGTCATCTAAAGCCATTCAGAAGGTCCATGATGGTATTTGTGGTGGACACTTTGGTGGTTTGGCCATGGCTAAGCACATGTTACGTTTAGGTTATTATTGGCCTTCTCTTAATCAAAACTGTTGTGACTATGTCAAGAAATGTGTCAAGTGTCAACAACACACTAATCTCACATGTATCCCTAGCTAGGCCTTGTAACCTATAGCAGATTTGTGTCCTTTTTCACAATGGGGTCCTGATCTCATTGGTCTCATCAATCCATGCTCTTTGCAGTGACATCACTCTATCATTACTGCCACAGAATACTTCACTAAATGGGGTGGAGGCTATTCCTCTTTCATCGACCAAAGCTAACCTATCATCGATTTTATCTATCAAACACATCATTTTTCATTTTGGTGTTCCTCATAAACTCATTACAGACAATGGAAAGTCTTTCAAAAATAAATATTTGTAGAAACTTTGTGACACCTTCAATATTAAACTCAGATTTTCTTCTCCATATTATCCACAATCTAACGGCCAAGTTGAGGCTTCTAATAAAACTTTACTTAATATCCTCACAAAGGTAAACTAGTCGAGCTGGTAGGGATTGGCATTTACAACATCCCTTTTACTCTCTGGGCATATCAGATTAGCATTCCTACCCCTACCGGTGCTACTCCCTTCTCTCTCATCTATGGGTATGAGGTTGTCCTTCCTTTGGAAGTCCAGATTTCCTCTCTTCACGTCTCTCTCAGAGAGTTTGTCTCTGATGAAGACTATCGTCAAAACCATCTAGCACAGCTTGAGTTGTTAGATGAATTTCATCTCAACGCTCTTGAACATCATCAATTCTATCTTGAGCATGTTAATTCCTTCTTCTTCTTCTTCATATTCTTGATCTCTTCCCCCCATTTTTGTCTCCATGTTATCTTCATGGATATATCCTGTACATGCAGTACCTCAATTGAACTACTACCCTATTTTTTTCTTCTTGTACATTTGTGGTTCTTACATGCCACTTCTCAAGTTTAGGTATGCCAACATAGGGTCTGATTGCACTCCTCCACTGGGGTGTCTAGAGTAGGTATATTACCTTAGCTCTTCTTCACCCAGGTAGCTTCCTCATAGACCTTTAATTTACTTTGATAATCACCCACTTATGTGAAAGGATATTTCAAGGTTTGTATTCAACTCTGTTACATTTCTCAACGAGTTCATTTGACCTCTTAGTTGTCATATATAGTCATATGTAGGTCTTTAAGTTCTTTCCTTCCTACTATTATTGACTTGTATAAGCCCCCTTTCATTTTATTTGTGTGGTGAAAGCAAGAGCATTTTATTATGTTTTAGTAGCAACTAAAATAAATAGTAGAGCATAATAATGAAAACTTGTATCTTTTGATCGGTAACTTGGTCTTGAGTCCTTGTTTTAAAAGTGCTTTTTTTTTATGCTCTTTCCATTGGAAATATTTATTTTGTTGTAATCAAACTATAATTATAAAGTTAACATATTGTAACACACACTCATTATAAAGTGCCAAAATCTGGGGGGGCTCTTATTGCATTGTTGGGGGTCTTATTGCATTACTTGGTTCTTGCATTTTGTTTGGTGATTTTTTTAAGATGGTCGTCTACTTCTACATTAGATCATGTTGAGCCATTAACAACACATAATTACCATCACATGGAAACTGAGAATGGAAACAATAATTAAGTAAAAGGATTATGGGCTTTAACTTCTATAGAACAACCAATGTTCACTAGAGAATATGAGAAATTTTAGTACCAGTGAAATTTGCATGAGTGTATGGGTTTGATAGGATGTCTTATGTAAGTGATAGTCTTTTGTTTCATTTGGAAAAGTGTGACTCTCCTTTCAAAATATGGGAGAAATTGGAGGATTTATTTGGTAAGGTGGATCATATGAGATCCATGCAACTTGAAATTGAGATCACCTCTCTTAATCCTGAAGATTTTCCAACAATTATAGACTATCTTACCAAGTTCAAGCATTTGTTGACACAATTGAAGGGGAGTGGAAGAGATAAGAAAGATGAAGAGTGTGTTTACTTGATTCTATCCAAGTTGAGAGGACCATTCCAAATTTTTGCTTCTACCTTTTTCTCTAGCATGGATGCCTTAGGTGACACATTCAAAATTCCTAACTTAGAAACATTTTGTGAAAGACTTACTAGGGAAGAATCCAAATTGTCTAACCTTGAGTCTTCCACCTCTCAAAAGGCATTAGTTGCATCTAATCCTAAGGGCAAGGGAAAACCAAAATTTAAAACCAAATCCACCCCTTCTCCATCTCAAAATGCTCCTAAACCCAAAGAAAACAACTCAAAACCCAAGGAGTCTTCTAAATCCAACAATAAGTCTGGAATTTCATGCTCTTTTTGGGGGTATTGGTCATGAAGAACATGGGTGTTATAAGTGAATGCAAGCCTTAGAGGATGCAGTCAAGAAACACAAAATTCTATCTCCACTCCACCTCCTTCTAATCAGCATGGAAAAGCACTTAATGTTGTTGGGAGATCTCAGTCACCACTTGCAGATAGTTGGGTTATAGATTCTGGTGCTTCTCATCACATGACTTCTTCCAAGGAGTCTTTTGTTTCTCTAGGTTTGAGTTCTACTTCCAAAATTGAGGTTGGATATTCTTCCTTTCTTTCTGTTAAGGGAAAAGGTGATATACAACTTGATGGTGGTAATATCCAAGATGCACTATATGTTCCTAACATCACTACAAATTTTCTTTCTGTATATCAAATTTATCATTCTGGTCAAGGGAAAAACAGTGACTTTTACACCACATGGGGGAAAAGTAACAAAAATTTGTTGGAGCCTCATTCACTTGTTTCTCAAGGTATTTTGATCATAGTTATAGACTATATCACTTTGAGGGTTTTGATGAAACTTCCTCTATAGGGACAGGATTGGTTTCTCATGCAGATTCAGAGAGTAAGCTTTGGCATGAAATATTTGGACATCTCAATTACAGATATTTGAAGGAGTTGAGCACTCATGGTATGGTTGATGGTCTTCCTAGAGTTTCTTGTCTTGAGGGAGTTTTTCATGGTTGTGCATTAGGGAAACAACACCAAGATCCATTTCCTAAGAATTTGTCTAAGAGAGTTTCTTCACCACTTGAGCTTGTGCATAGTGACTTGATGGTTTTTCCTACCCCCTCTTTCAATGGAGCTAAGTATGCACTTACATTTATTGATAATTTCTCAAGGCGTACTTGGGTTTATTTTCTCAAGTACAAAAGTGATGTTTTTTCACACTTCAAAGTCTTCAAGGCTTTGGTCGAGAAACAATCTTCTAGTTGCATAAAGAACCTTCATACTGATAATGGGGGGGAGTACTTCAGCAATGAGTTTTCTAAATTTTTGGAAACTCAAGGCATTATTCACCAGCATTTTGTTCCTCATACTCCACAACAGAATGGCTTAGCAGAATGGAAGAATAGAACTTTGAAGGAAATGGCTAACTGTATGATGCATTCTAGAGATTTACCTCCTATCTATTGGGCAGAAGCAGTTAATTGTGCTAACTACATTCAGAATCACACACCACACAGAGCACTTGAGCATTTGACTCTAGAGGAAGCTTGGTCCAACACTAAGCCAGATGTATCATTTTTTTGAGTCTTTGGGAGCCATGCTTGGGCCTTTGTGCTAAAGAAGAAAAGGAAAGATTTGGATAAGAAGAGAAAACCCTTGATCTTTGTAGGGTATTGTGAGGACATGAGAGCTTATCAACTTTTAGATCCTGATACTCATGAGGTTATTTTTCGAACACATGTTCAGTTTGATGAGCACTTCACTCCTCATGATTCTTCATCTTCTTCCATGCCTACTTATTCTTCTTTATCTCATCTTGAGGATCCTTTCTTTGAGGAGGTTGATGAGGAGGTTATAGATGTCGTTGAGGATCCTATTCCCATTGATGTTGTCACTATGCCTAAGTGGGCTCGTACTACAGTTTTTGAGGCAACACCTTTCATACAGGATCTTCCACCCACTAGGCATCATCACACACATTCTACAGGTTCTGGACTTTTGTGTCAGGTAGTTTCTGAGGATCCACAGTATTTTTCAAAGGCTCATGGGATACAGGAGTGGGATGATGTGATGACAGCTGAGTATTCTTCTTTGATGAAGAATCATACTTGGGATTTGGTATCTCTTCCTAAAGGAAGAAATATGGTTAGGTGTAAGTGGGTATACCAAACCAAATACACAGCTGATGGGTCCATTGACAAGTATAAGGCTCGTCTTGTTGCAAAGGGTTTTTCACAAGTTGAAGGTATTGATTACTCTGAGACTTTTGCACCCATTGCCAAGATGGATTCTGTATGCCTTGTACTTTTATTGCTGCATCACAGGGGTGGCCCGTATACCAGATGGACGTGAAGAGTGCCTTTTTACATGGAGATTTATAAGAGGAAATATACATGGAGCAACCAAATGGATTTGTTCAGGATTCTTCTCTTGTTTGTAGACTCTGAAGGTCTCTCTATGGTCTCAAACAAGCCCCTCAGGCTTGGTATGAGAAGATGGATTATTTTCTTCTATCTACTGGTTTTGTTCATTGCCACTCCAATCATACAGTGTATCTCCAACATGTTGGTGAGGATATTGTGATACTTGTCTTGTATGTTGATGATCTGTTACTTACTGGAAGCTCTTCTTCCCACATTCAGAGTATTCAGAGGGCTCTTTCTACATAGTTTGACATGACAGATCTTGGGTTATTGCATTATTTCCTTGGTTTGCAGATTTCTCAGACAGATTCAGGGATTCATTTGAGTCAGCAAAAGTACACCCATGATCTTCTTCAGGTGCTTTGATATGGCTGATTGCAAGCCAAGTCCATCTCCTTTTCATTCTGGGTTACTCTTACTTCCACATGTACCACTCCACTTTGTGATCCTACATTGTATAGGCAGTTGGTTGGAAGTCTCATGTACTTGACCCATACTCACCCTGATATTTCATTTGCAGTAGGGCTTGTATCTCAGTTTTCACATTCTCCTCATAGTAGTCACTGACAGGATGCTAAAAGGATTTTGTGCTATTTACAGGGCACTTCCCACTTTGGCCTACACTACACTAGGGGTTCTACTCAGTTGGTTGGATATACAGATTCAGATTGGGTAGGTTCTATTGATGACAGGCATTCCACTTCTGGCTATCTTTTTTGTCTTGGTTCTTCTCCAGTTGTTTGGGCGTGTAAAAAGCAACAGGCTATTGCACTTTCATCTTCAGAGGTAGAGTACAGGGCAGCAGTTACAGTGAGTCAAAGATTCTTTGGCTTCGATAGTTATTGACAGAGTTTGGATTCCCACAGGATTCACTGAATGTACTTTGGTGTGACAACCAAAGTGCAATTCACATTTCTCGCAACCCAGTTGAGCACCAACAGACCAAGCATATTGAGATACACATCCACTTCATTCGTCAGCACATTCAGGATGGATTTATTTGCTTGGAGTACATTCTGACTCAGCAGCAGGTTGTAGACATCTTTACAAAGCCTTTTGCATCACCTCGCTACCTTGAGTTGTGTGGAATGCTTAGGGTTTTGGAAGTTGTTCTTGGGGGGTGTTCGTGAGAACATATTCCTTCTTCTTCTTCTTTCTCTTTCCTTCTAGCAGGATTCTTTCCTTCTTTTGGTTCGATATTTCTTCATGGATATATTGTACATGAGTACCTCATCAGGCCTAGTTTTCGGACTCATACTGTGGACATGCCACTTCTATTTTGGCCCCTAGCTTCACTTGAGGGGGGGTGTTAGAGTAGGTATTTACCTTAGCTCATGTTCACCTAGGTACTTTATTTACCTTTATTGTATTTATCCTCACCCACTTATGTGTGTGGATATTTCTTTTTATTTATTTAGATATTAGGGGGATATTATCTAGTTGGGTATAGTTCTTTCCTTGATTTATGGTATTGACTAGTTATTTCCTTGATCTATGGTATTGACTAGATCCTTGATGTCTAGTTCTCTCTAAATCTATGGTCTTAACTAGTTCTTTGATGACTAGTTCTTTCCTTGATTTATGGCTTGATCTACGACCTTGACTGGTTCTTAGATTGTTATTCCTTGCCTATATAAGCAAGGCCCATTCTCATTGTATTTCATTGAGTTCCATAATAATATATGATATTGCTGCTCATTTGTTTGCAAAGGTTTTATGTAAAGTTATTCTGGTGAATTACTTTCATCTTATTGATCGTGGTGTTTGATTAGCATCTGTGTTCTTGGCTTGGTACGATCTGGTTATCATTCCTTTTCAGCTTATTCCAATTTTTAAAAATGTATGGTTTTTGGGTAGTTATAACCTATCCAAGTTATAAAAGTAGGCCCTCTCAAATGTTTTACACATCTCTCCATCTCTCTTGAAATAAAAATATATTTTTTAGGTTTCACATGTGTTTGGAGCAATCCCATCAGAGGTCTTCATTTGTTGGTAAGTAACCTAAAACTCAAGTTCAATTCATGGGAAATTTTGATATCTTGAACAATCAGTTGTGGCTTGGTAAAATATTTCCCATTGTGAGAAATATATTGCTTCACCTTCTAAATAGTGGGTTATTGGTATGGTTTGAAGTGTTGAAAGAGGAGTTCACATGATAGAAACAGTATTCTAAAATTGGGCTAGTATCATGGCAATAAAAAATCATGAAGCCTGTAACTATTGGGACTTATATAGTTCATAATAGAGATCAGCAATGTTTTGCCCATATGGGCATGTAATTTATATGTATTAAAATTGTTTTGATGTCAACATATGGACTTGTACTATATTTACCTCACTAGATATAGTTTACGACTAAATAGTGTAAGGTGAATTGCATTCGTGTCTATGGCCTTGTCATGAATCATGTTTCGATTTACCAGTCTTGTGGCTTTCCATCTTGGTTCCTTACTGAGCAAGAAGCATGAATGTTCTGACCCAATAAATTCCTCATCCTCTAGTTGTAGCTGACTTTTATATTTCTAAGGGATAAGAACATTGCATGACTTCCTTTTCATCGAATAAAGTGGACAGTTACCCATGTGCATTTTTTATTTAAACAATTTCAATCTGACATTAAGGAACATGAGGAATTTAATCAATCAAATCTATCATCTATCTATGCTCATCTTATCTACTTCATCTAAAAACATCAAAGCAGGGCACATATGAAAACATTTGGATCGTATCTATCCAGCTATCTATAACATGTTAATTTATGCATCAAGCAAATTCAAGACTTTAAATCACATCTATCTATTATATTTCAAGAAAAATAGGGTGCATTGTGGGAAATAGGAGTGTGTGAAAAAGTACATCTTGGTCTCATGAAAATATCAGGATAGTTGGTCGTAGAGCATGAGTACCAAAATGTGTATATATAGCGTATATTATATCATCTGACACTTGCAAATCGATCCGTGATGACATTATCAAAACCACCTTCAAATCACGTCTGATTATCCTGTCTTGCAGCATGTGTCACCCGTAACACATTTTACCACCATCAACATGAGACTTTATTTTGGGTAAAATCTTGTACCTTGTCACCTTACATTGCCCCACATCTGTGTCACTCGTAGCAGTCGGCTTTTCTTGTTCGTTCCCCACCTGGAAGCATCTCATCATTATATCTTTTACATGTGCCTCCCATAGCACACCTTTTCTGCCTAGTCTGGCAGCATTTCTATGACAAAGTCCAATTGTAGTGGCCATACGTCAATTTCCTAATGGTGACTCTCCTCTCGAGGCAGATTGCATTTCATATTTCTTATCTAAGCGTTGATGCTTGCCTTGTTTATACTGATTGTTGTTCCCTGACCTTATTTGTCACACTTTTGGCACATATTTTTTCGACCTGTTATCACCCATTTAGAGTTTTTTCCCTATGCATGGGTAACTCACGTTTTTGCAACCTAACAGATAGCGGGTTTATAGGCACTAACGTCATCTGCATTTGAAGGCCGTCTAGGTTAAATCCCTACCAATGTATCACTCTTTGGTTGTCACAATTTTGCAATCGCTCTTAACTCATTTGTCTGTAGCCACTAACGTTGTCTTTATAAAAAGACCATCTAGTCTACCCTACCAATGTGAGTTCCTTAGGTCGCTGCCTTTTTTGTATTTTTACGTGCATCATTAATGATCAAATCTACTCCAGACATCTAGCTGGGGCATCCTCTTTTCTATTCTTTTTTATCTACCTTTTTCAAACTCGGGATCAAGTTGGACTTTTAAATAAGCCATCCCATCCCTAGTTTGAGGGGGATCACATCATCAATATTTCTTCCTTTTCTTCCAACTCTGAAGTTGTTTTTGTCTCACAAGCCATTGCTTATGTACAAGTTACTTGACAAAAAGGGGCAAAATGTAGACACCTAAAATTGGTTACCCAATTTAGTGTCCCTCTGTGTTCGCTTATGCCTCTCGGGTAACCTATTGGCACCTTTATATCACCATTTCTCCCTTAGGGTATTAATTAATTTAATTAAAACACCTATCCTAAGTTTATTTCACATCCATTATATTTCACTCATGTATAATTAAATATTAACTATTTAATTATACCTTTTTACATTTATTTCCTAACTACTTATCTACCCCATATCAAAATTTCCCAATCTCCCATATCATTATTTCCATGGATAAGTCCATATTTCTCCTCCTCCTAAAACTATGGTGGGAATTTTTCCCGTATTTGAGTTCATGAGGGATAATATTCTTATCCTTCCAAAAAGGCACCTCCTTTTCGCCATTTCAGGAGTCTATTCCCCGATCGGCGCCAATCGTTTCTCAAGATCGACGCCGATTTTTCAGAGTGGCGCCGATTTTATCTCTGTCGTTGCACTGACTATAAATACACAGAACTTAGTTCTGGTTAGAGCCTGGAAACTATTGACAGAAGAGATAGATGAAAATAGTGAAAAGACTTTGAGCCTAAAGCCTTTGAATTGTCAATCGAATGAAAGAGCAATCTTGTCCAAATTAATCCCTGAGAGGTGCATTGTTACTCTGCCCTCACAACATCAATATCGTGAAGTCTCTTAGATTCTTGGAGATTCCATGTTCTTGTTCAGCCAAGGTGGAACTCTGTCCACATCTCTGCAACTTCTTGCAGATTTCCAGCAACCCCCTTTTATCTCAATCATAAAATCAAGAATTTTCTGATTCCCCGTCGTGAGTTTCTCGACATTTTACCTTCAATGCTCGATGATTCATAAAGACCCAGTCTAGTCGACAAACGTTGATTTGAAAGACCAATGTCAACGTCGATTCTATAATCAGAATCGATAACTTTTAGATCTAAATAAGTCGACGCAAACTCAATTCATTGATCACTATCTAATCGATGTTGACCAATCTATAGATAGGTAAAGAACTCAAGTAACACAAGTTCAACTTTGTTTTTTATAGTTTCCTATTTTCTGTTCAGTTTCTGTCAGGTTTTTAGGATTCTTTTTATTGTTTTTAATCAGAAAATCTAAATCATTTATTTACATATTTCATCATGTATGTCTTTACTCTTAATTGAAAACATGGACTGACATCCGCCGAGGAAGCTCATTGCTTCCCGGACGTCTTTACTTTATATGGGCAGTTCACCTAAATATCTTTCTAATGTGGTCTTTTTCTAGTCAAGACATTCATGTCATCATAGGTTTCTTGGATCTACTGTGTAGAATTGCTCATGTGCGCCCGTCTTATCTCCATCAGCATTCTTATCCATCTACATCTTCGGATCTTGTCCAATCTATCAGGTATCAGATTTCATTTGATTTTTTCAAGGGTTTTTGTGTTTAGTTTGGTGCATTAACTTGGACAGGTAACAAGCGCGTGAAATTCTTGATCTACATTAATGTCTATAACTAAATTAGGTGTATTAAAAATGAATCATTGAAGTAAGATGATTAGACTGTACTAAAGTGTCATTATATATAACTAGGGTTTCTGAGTCATGGTTGCTTCAATAAGTGATTTTCAACTCAAAATGTAGGATTCAGTGAGTTCACATTATTGGCATGAAAGGTTAGTTCATGTTTCTCTTTAGTCTCATGCAATCTATTGCAATGTAATCCTAACCTTATGCCTTTAGGATTGAGTCTCCTAATCAAATGCTTAATGTGAAATACTTGTGCTGGGTGCTTATAATGCAGTCTTGTTCTAATCTTATAAACAGGTCTTTCATATCACAAACTTGTTGATTACATGAAATGAATCTATATCAACACACCAATAGAAATTGAGGAATTTAAATGACACAATCCGAATTGAATATTATATGCACAAGGAAACTTCACTTTACATTGATATAAGAGTATTATTTAGTAACAATGCTAATATTAATTGCATTCAAAGTGATAACTTATCAAAACCACGGTTTAGAATGCATAATTTTAAAAGCTTGTCATTCATCCAAATTTAAAGAATTTAAATCTTTTCAGTAGAAAATAGTTCTAGTCATAGGATATTCAAAAAAACATAAAATATATAATGGATTTAGAAAATGTTCCATTAGCATCACTTGAGTACATAAGTAGAAAATAGATACTGAATTATTATAAACTATATTGTAGATTACCAACATCAACTATTCAACTTACATTGTTCTTCAATGGTATATATATATATATAGGATATATATACTATAGACATATTTGAAAAGTCTACAGTCATCATTCACTCAACTCGGGTCCCTAAATTTCTATGGGTTGAAGCTATCAATATTTTGGTTCACATTCTTAATAGAGTCCTGAATAAAGACATGTTTCAAACTACGTCTTTAGAAAAGTGGACCTACTAAAAACCCAATGTGTCTCACTTGAGAATATTTGGTATCCCAACCGCTATATTTATTCCTAAATCTAGAAGAAAAAATTTAAATCAAACCTCATATCCTTGCATTTTTGTAGGCTATTGTGGTAAAATAAAAGGTTTAAGTATCTATGATCCTGTTAAATGAGAATTCATTAAAAATAGAAATGTTTAAATTCTTGAAAAACCTTTTTGTAGTTCTTATTTTGTTACTCATATTTATAATGAGTTTGTTGATTTAGAAAATGATGATCATGATGAATGTAATAATAATAAACATATTTATTGCAGTAATGATACTAAAATTGCAAATCATTTATTTCCTGATTCCACTATAACTAAATGACCTAAATGGGTTCAGTCTATTCTCTGAAACTATAATCTTAATAATATCCAGAAGATGACTAGAATTCATCACACTTATTATGGACTTAATGAATATTTATGAACCTAAACCCCAATATTTCGGAATATGTGTGTCATAAAAAAATATGGATAGAAGCCATGAAATCTAAGTACAAAACCTTAATTAAAAATCAAACCTGGGATCTAGTCCCTCTTTTTCAAAAATGAAGTATTTTTGGATCTCGGTGGATTTAAAAAATCAAGTATAATGCCAATGGAAAATTCAATAATTTTAAGGTCAGGTAAGTAGCTCTGTGGGTTTGATTAAAATCCTAGTATTGACTATGTAGAAACCTTTTTGTCATGTTGTATAAATGAGCATTGTTAGGATTGTCATATGCATTAGCTGCTTAATATGGTTGGTAAATTCGCCAAATAGATGTTAAGAATGTTTTCTTGATTAGTGATCTAAAAGAGGAAATATACATGACCCAACCTGAAGGTTTTGAGGCTTGGAAAATGAACTCTTTGTTTGTAAATTGAAAAAATCATCTGTATGTCTTAAAATAAGCTCTTAGAGCTTGGTATGCAAAAATAAACAATTTTTTCAAATATATTGGTTTTAATAATTATTTATCTCATAATGATCTCTTTGTTAAATTTCATAAATAATCATATTATATACTTATTATATTGTATGTAGATGATCATACTTATTATGAGCAATTTAGGTAGCTTAATTCTTAAAATTAAAGCTAAATTGAAATAGTACTTTGAAAAGATTGATCTAGGATTATTTCACCATTTTTTAGGCATGGCCATTTTTTAAGATAAACATTCTATTTATTTATCTCAATTACAATATGATTATAATTTACTTAAAATATTTGATATGGTTCATTGTAAACATGTTTCCATTCACTATAGAATTTTATTGAGTAAACAAGTGATTCAACAAGCAAAATCCTTAGAAATATTCCTTGTATTTTAATCTATCTTACTATCACTAGGCCTGATATCACATATGCAATAGGTATTTCTTCCATATTCATGTAGGAGCCATATCAGGATCATTGGAAATTAGATAAAAGAATATTAAGATATATTAAAGGAACAATCAATTTTGTGTCCATTAAACTTTTTCTAATAATGCTTATTTATATGGATATTGTGGTTTTGACCATTTAATGGTGATGTAATAGATAAAACATCTATGATTGGGATATGTTTTCAAGTTTGGTATATGTGTTTATTACTTGGAGTAGAAATAAGCAACCAAAATTTTCCATCTCTTCTACTCAAGGAAGAATATAAAGTGCAATGGAAGCGGGGAAAGAAGTCATGTGGATAAAGTGATTATTGGAATAAATTTACATGGAATTTAAAGGAAGTAAGTCCACTCCTATGTGATATCCAAAGTTGCATTGCTCTTGCAAAAGAATATAATTCAGCATCATCATATGAAGCATATAGAAATACATATGTATTTCATTTGAGACAAGGTTCTATGTGGTAATATAGAGCTCCAGTTTTGTCCTACTAAAGATCAATTTGTAGATATCTTCTAGAAGCCATTTTTTGTAATGAAGTTTTTCAAGTTCCAAAAAATGCTTAGCCTTTCATAATTTATATTAAGGTGGATTATGCATGATGATGCCACCTCCTAATGGCTAACCTTGTATTTTCTATTTCTCCTCTATACTTCTCCATAAGTGCATAGTAAAGATCCTTATGATCTAAGTAAACTTATCTATCTAAATTTTATTTTGTATTCCAGTAACAAAGCATCATTTGTAAAGGAATTCCTTACTTTATAAAAGTATCTTAAGGTTTTTATAGCTTATCCATGAGAAATTGTGGGATGTAGTCACACAAATCATGTTTAGCCTAAATCATTCACTTATTATTTATGTATTCCAAATCCTTGTGTACAAAAAAGGTAAGTTTATCATGATGAAGGTGTATAAATCCTTCAAAATTATATGCTAGCCTAAAAACTCCCCACCATGGTTTAAGGGTTGTAAATCTTGTTGTATAAATAGGTAATTTTGGCATATAACCCCACTTAACATTAACATGCAGTGTTGGAACATTATATTAAGTGGGTTTTTAAACCCTTTTATAGTTCCTAATGTTATAATTAAATATTTATATTAAATATAACTATTAACAATATGTTATAGTTAATAAATAAGAAATATAACTATATTTATATTTATTAAATATATCATATGGTTTTATATAAAAGTTATTCAACCAATTATGGTTGAAAAGGTTCTTTCAGGGGACACACCCATTAAAATAGGGCTCTTGGGGCTCAGAGAAATATAGGGAGGATAAAATGTTACACATATATATTGGTATGCATATTATTTAATATGTTCTAGGGGTGAATTGGATTCATCATGAGAGAGGAGAATTGAGGGAAAAGAAGTTATTGGATTAAAAACTATATGTAATTGCTATGTTTCTCAAATAATGGATAGCCATTATTTGTAAAACATAGCAATTACATACAGTAATTTGTCCAATAACTTATTTTCTCTCATTTCTCCGCTTTTATGATGAATCCTATTACCCATAGATTATATTAAATAATGTGTATAACAATGTATATGTCCATCATTTTATCTCCCCTATAGTTTTATGGCCCCAAGTTCCCTATTTAAATTGGTGATCGGTTGTGTCCCTTGAAATAACCTTTAATTGGTTGAATAACCTTTATATAAACCTATAGGATATATTTAATAAATATGAAAATATTTATATCTCTTTTTTATTAGTTATAATTTATCATTTATGTTATATTTAATATAAATATTTAAATATAAAATTAGGAACCATATAATGGTTTAAAACCCCTTTTTATATTTTTTTACCACGGAGTAAGTTATATAAATCTGAAGGTGGCATATAAACTAAGGTTGAAGTCAAAAAATGTAGAATTGCTTCTTTCATGTCTAAATTTTGAGAGCACCATGTCTCTTCAATACTTCCAAACTGACTCGACACTTTTGAGCATAAAAAAATGTCTACAAAAACATTAAATTAAATTGAATTGCATGACATACATTTAAAACTTGAAGAAACATGCATGTGATATAAAGGGGGGTCCCACTAGGCATATCATATGTACGCTAGCTTTATAAAAACATGTACTTTAATGAATGCAACTTACATCTAAAATTTCATTGAAGATTGAACAATTTTAAGAATTTTAAGAACATTAAGATGAGACTATTTATAAGGAATAGAAATACCAAAAATTTAAATGTAAATGGATCTCAAACCACTTTCATGAAGGTTTGGATTTGACTCTAACTTTGTGGAAATTGTTGATGAACTGGGTGCAAGCCAAAAATGATTGCTTAAAGGATGGGTATTAGTGAAGAAGAGGTCCATTCAAAATGGCATGAACTATTTTTACATCTCCTATTTTTTCTCCAACCAAATGGGGTTTTCTCACTTTTTCCTTGAACTTTCCACAAGTGTAAATGCTTAGCATGAGAAATATCTATGTCTTGGGAAGGGGGTAGAGGGTTGCTTTTATAGCTTTCCTTTTTGGGAAAATTTCAAATAGTAGTGAATGTGGGATAATGGATATGTACGATAGTATTATTTAAGTATTAGTAAGGATAAATAATTAGGATTAATACTCTGTGGGAATTAGATGGAGACAAATGGGACTTAATTAATCAATTGGGGATTAATTAATATGCGTAGATTATCTTGTATAATCTATTTGGTAATGAATTTAGAGGATATTAGTGATATTTAGAGAATATTACAAGAATTATTTAATGAATGTAGAGTCATTAGTTAAATTAGGAAGGAAATAAATTAATTAATTAATAATGGGTTATAAATTAATAAGCGGAGAGGATTTTAATTAACAAAATGATGCTAATTAGCATTTGAGAGGGTAATAATTAGATAATTAACAAAGTGTCGTTAATTAGTAGTCGAAGATGGGAATTAGTGTAATTAGTAAAATTTATGATTAAATTATCACAATGGATTTTAGGTTTCTAAAAAATCTAATGAAGAAAAGAAAGAAGAAAAAGTAACAATTAATGGTATATCTCAGTTAACTGCTAAGCTTCAAATATAAGCTCGTCTTAGATGAAAATTCACATGATTACCATATCCACAATGTATTATACTTCTACAAATATTTTAGCATAAATTTGTACTCTCCATCCACCTATGGAATTTTATGCAAGAAAATATCATCATAAATCTTTTGATTTTAATTCCTATTATGATTATCATTGATGTATCATACATTCTACAGATAATTTCTTAAAATAAAAACATGTGATGCAAGATGTTATTGAAATAAATTATGTTAAAGTGAGAACTCCTCAAAAATAGTCTATACCTCAAGTAAATGAGAATTCAAATCTATAGATATTGACCATTCATTATCTAGTCATGGTACAATAAAGAAAAAGGGATTTCAAAGTTAAATCATGCATACACCATATATCTTCATCCTTACAATTAAAGTAATCTCCTTTATGTTTTTACAGGAAAAATTTGTAGGAATCCACCTCCATGTCCTATGATCACATTTTTTTTAATTAAAGGCAAATAGTTTTGAAGGGACTATACCTTTTTACAAAAAAGGCTCAATAGCTAGATCAACATGAAAGAGTGGCAAAAAAGGATCTGAATCTAAATATTATAATAAGCCCAATAATAGTCAAAAGAGAAGCTACTAATAAAAATCAAGACAGGGACATAACTGTAACTAAATAGCAAAAAAGTATCATACTTTCAAAAGCAAAATAGCAACTTGAACTCCTTCAACCTTCCCAGGAGGTATTATTTCTTTGAAGCCCTCTCAATCCTTGATTTGATCATCTGTAGGGAGGTAAAAACTGCTAGAGTGGTGATATGTGTTGGATCATTAACGTTCAACTGTGAGATGACCTGATTTCTCTCCTTTTATGTACCCCAAATATCCTCAGGGACTCCACTCAACAATTGTGATGCTTCTGACATGTTGTTCAAGAAACTCACTTATAGCTTTGAAGATGGCCATATTGTGATCATGTCTATCCTTAGACCTCCCCAGTCTATTATCCAGGGAGTTCAATTTTTTGTATATTTCATTAGTCTGATCTGTGCCAAAACCCATATCCTCATTCATCTTTCTTTTCCTCTTTTTATTGTTTAACTGATGAAAATATTTCTTAATACTTTCTACCTCATTTTCCAACATTTCCATTATGAGGAGAATATTTTCCCTCTCTTTTTTAGTAACATTATCCTACCCTACATTACTGATGTGTAAAATATTGTGAACCATTTCCATATCCTTGCTACTCCTAAGGACATGACCAAAGGGAGATGGGGTCACTTTGGAGGGTGAAGGGTTCTTAGCCTTGACATTTTTGATACTAGAAGAGTTGGTCGGGTTGGCAGTGTGAGTATTGTGAATGGGAATTGGTGGAGTGTCGGGGGAAACAGAAATGGTAGGAAATTTGATGAGGAAATGCTTGTGAAGGAGAAAGATGAGCCCCTGGTGGAAGGGGGTGGCCCTAGTATGCTTTTGAAAGTCAAGAATGGAGCACTCCAAAGAATTCAGGAGATAGTGCAGGAAGTAAACAACAAAATTTCTCCTAAAGTGATTAAGGAATACCAAGTGTTTGGTGGGGACAATAATGTATCAACCTTCAAGGGAGATAAACCGTACCATCATTTTGGTAATTTCATTGAAGGGTTCCAGTATGGAACTTACCTTAATGTCAGTCATAACAAAGATGATCTCCTCCCTTACTTCAGAAAACTTCTTCGCTTTAGTATTTTTGTCAACCCTTTTGCTGAAAAATTGGATGCCATCCAAAGCTAGACCAGTAGCCTCTATGTAATTAGCTCCTCAATTCATCAACACTCTTTTCCCTCCATAATTAACCTTCCTGTCCTTCCAATTTTTGGAAAAATGCACCAAAATACGATGATCATGACCTTGGATTTTCTTGATAAAGCTAGGGACGCCCCCCATTTGAAGATAATTCCATAGCTCAGTGTTATCCTTCCAAGAGGGATTACAGTTGGGCTCTAACTGACACAAAGATCCCCCCATATTTCTTCTTATGATATTTCTGCTATTACCCTGCTGAAAAACACTCATGAAAAATTTGTTTTTGTTTTTCCTAGACCAGTTTTTAAGCATCCAACTGCACAGGTCCGAGGAGCATGCAAAATTTGATGGTAGTAATTAAAATTACTCCTCTCATATGTGTTGTCTTTCTTATCCATTAAATCCCACGCAATCTCATTAGAGATTCTATGTAAGATGTGAATGCTCATTATTATCCTTGGTAATACCATTTTGTACTTCTGTAGGGGTGTTTTTTTCATTATCCCAAGTGGTGAAATTATTATTAGTACCATAATTAGTCTAAGGTGTCTGCCACCTTGTTTCCCTCTCTATATGTATGACCAATTTTAATATTTTTGAAGGTATGGCATATATTAATATATTCTTGAATGAAATATTTAATGGTCCAACTTGGAGGGTGTATCTGATTAAGATGATTTATAATATTCAAGGAATCACCTTCAACAATGATGTTCTGAATGTTGTAATCGTTAACAAGTCTTAGACCCCATAAAGCTGATAAAGCTTTAACATAGTGATTGGTCTGATTACCCATTATGCTGGCATAAGAAAAAACTAAATAGTTTTTATGATCTTGAATTATTCCTCCACCAGTAGCTGCCCCTAGGTTTCCCTTAGAGGCTCCATCAAAATTGAGTTTATACCAAGAGTTTGGAGGAGGGATCCAATGAATTGAAGACCTGTCATTGTTTGAAGTTCTTCGTTTCTGAACATTTTCAGTATCAATATTCCAATTTGAAAGAATAAATTCTTCATCTTCAAGATATTTCTTGTTCTTGGGAGAATTAAATCTTTCAATATTGTCTTTAATTGCATTACCAATCTTAGTAAAGTTGTTCTTGCATGGTTGTCTGCTATTTCTAAATATTATGTCATTTATGTCTTTCTAAATTCATCATATAATATGGGGCATAACCAGTTTCCAAAGTCTCCTAATAATACAGTGCTTAAAAGGAGGATCCCACTGAATCCAATATTGAAGAAATTATTTTGGTACTGTCTAGAAAACATTGAACTTTGAAAAAGCATAACTCCAAATCTTTGATGCATATTCACAATGTAAAAAATGATGTTTGATGTCCTCAGCCTCTTTTTTGCATAGGCAACACATGTTTGGAATTATAAATCCTCTCTTGATTAGAATTTCATTTGTGAGTATTCTTCCTCTAAGAACAAGCCAAAAGAAGAAATTTATTTTATGAGTTAGCTTTGGCATCCAAATCCTGCTCCATTTGAAATCACAATGGATGTTTTCAAAATAGGAATTGTATCCATATTTGACAGTGTATTCTCCATCGCATGAGTTGTTCCAAAAAAAATTCATCCTTAACTTCAATTTGATTCAGGGGTATGTTATCTAGCTGCACTTGAAGTGATAAGATTATGAGATTTAGCTCATTCCTTTCCACCTTAAGTTGCTTCCATATTTTTCTATTACCCTCCATTTCAATGTAGTATTTGACTTTAGTTCCATACTTTTTCTCTAAAATATCTTTGATAGAACCAAATTTATCATTTAAACTGAAGCTAGTTCAGTTATCACTCCAAAATTGAATATCTCTTCCATTTCCCACTTTCCATTTGAGCACATTTGATGATAATGAAATAGTGAATTATGACTAATATATGCATACAATTTTCATTTGTTCTTATATTATTCAATAACCCAACCACCGTGTCATGGTCAGTAATGGTTCAAGTGAAAATGTGTGCACCATGTAATTACTTACTAATTATATATAGATTAAGAAACACCTACCAAAAATGACACAAGATGTTAAAATTTTAGTGTATAAACATAGAATGTATTAGGACATACTATGTTACCCCTTCATATTAGATTAGCTACTTTGGCCACACCATTTACTATTGTTACAAGTTTTGATATGTGTGACATATTATTAGGATAACCTTAGATTTATAGGATCCAAGTTTTTCCATCTACCATACATTTATACTTCAAGTAAATCTACTTCAATCAAGTGATTAAGGTTTCAAGAATCTTTTACAAATATCATTTACAACCTATGGTATTTACTACTCCTAGAAAAAATACTTTCACTGAAATGGTCATAACACATATGGAAAATATATTTATTCAAATGGAACCTAATTAAGTGGTATATATTCCTATAATACCATCTCTACAATATTAATTTTTTTGTAGTACATCTCAATCAGTCTCAAAGCCTTATACAATGTTCTCTTAATAAATAATATTGTCTTACATCATAATAGTATGGTGACATAGTATTCATTGAGGAATAATCCTCATATAGTTATGTAATTTGCACATCCTCCTACATATAGATATCATCACTCTATAGTATTTGATTTTATTTATAGTTTTCACACATACATATTGAGCACTTTTCATCAAAGAAGAGTTTCATTTCCATGTTTTGACATGGGAAACCCTCTTGTCTCTCCTCATCCCCTTGATATAATAATCATTTTGTGGCTCGTCAACAAAATTAAGGAATTAAGAAAAAAAATAGTCAAAAATTACTAAACACTAAAATATTCAAAAAAAACTAATATTTGAGCATGACTTGAGTTATTATGTTCAATTTTGTATATGTTATTTATCAATTGATTTTGTAGATAACATATTCTAGTTTTGTATACACACATCCATTATATGTTGTATTAGAGCATGATGTAGGACATATAGGATTATAAATGGCTTTCATATGATATCATTTCCCATTTCCTTGTGGTCTTTCTCTATTGGGAACATTTTTCTATACATAACACTATACTATGTCATATTTTTCTATAATACATTACAAATATTATTTTTTATAACACATTGTTCTCATACCTATGATTCACATTGTGATATACTAATACAATATTTTTATACTGACACATATGAATTGTATATACTATTTTATTATGTTCTATGCAACTACTAATTTCTTATTTTCAAAATAGATTGGTTATTTTTTGTATTTTTTGTGTGACTAGTAGTGTCCCTATTGTGTGGCCTTAGTATCATGTATCATGTGAAGCCTTTTTCCTTTGATTTATTGTGTGATTCCCTTTTTACTTTATTAGGATATTATTTCATTTATATATGAAATTGTATATGACTTTTACATGATTGAGCTTGTGTGATTCTTATTTGTTTTACACTTTTATGCCATGATTAATATCATGCACTCCTTTAATGTAGAAAATTATGTAAATCATATTCACAAACATTTGATTACTCTACACATGTGTGTATGATATTGTATGTTTTTATCTTCTTCTACATGAAATATTACAACACATTTCTATTTTGAGATGATCAATCTATACTTTATATCTCTCACCTAGAAAGAAGTGACATTTGATGGTCTTATCAAGGTTATTTTCATATAAAATGCATAATAAAGGGAATAAAATATAGGAACATGTTACAAATAAATATATAGGGTTACAAACATGTTTTTCCATTACATAAAAAACCATCATTTTTATTCAAGATTGGTCGGTTAATCCTATCCTTTATTGGTTGATTCTATCCAAGGGAATTTTAGAGAGTCGGTTTCAAAAATCACATAAATTCATAATGGTTCAAGTAGTGAATAAGACATATTGGTAAAAAATTAAATACAATAAATGGAATTTTATTATAATTGCAAGGGGCATGATATTATAGATACCTAAATTTGACACAAATCATTATTGCATAACACTTTTAGGAAATTATAAATATACAGGTCTTAAGCAATGAAACAAGAGTATAGAGGTGAAAGTCCTTGTTTGGCTTGTTTATGTGCAGATTGATTGACTATTTTTATCATCTTATTTTGGGATTTTATAATTTCTTATGTCATTCCATAGAGATTTATAGAATTTATGTTTGACTATTAAACTATTACAATTGCCAATACAAAACCACTAGTTTTAGATGAAAATTCCAAATAGTTTTATTTGTGTTTAATGGTGTTGTACTTTTAATTTGGATATTCTTTTATCAATGGGATTTCTTTTTACTATTATTTGATTTCACTTATTATGGTTTGGGTTGGAATTTTTTTCCACTGTGTTTTAATTTCAAAGTGAAATACTCTTATATATAAAAAAAAATTCCAAGGGCACAAAAATCATCTAGAAAGAGAAAGGAATTATCTTATCACATTTCATGAAAACAACATTAGGGAGAACTTATTAATTTTAAATCATATGATTTATGCATAAAAATGTTTCTATTAGGACATATTCTACATGTTATCTTATTATTGTTATTTATCCTTGTTACTATGTTAACCATGTGTTGTTTATGTCTCTTATGCCTGAAATGTGTTGTTGAGATGGTGAATTTATTTTCTATTACAGTCAAGAAAATGTGATGAATTTGAAGTTTTCTTATGTTTTTTTGGGTCATTTATGACCCTGTGATATCATGCATTTTTGGAAACCCTGTGAAATTAACAAAATGGAATTTCTCAAAAATGAAAATGATTAAGAAACATTGAATCAACAGACTTGTATTAATGAGAAAACTAGTAATTTAGAGTTTATTTCAAGAAAATACTAGACATGAGCAACAAAACAAGGATTAGTTAACTATGGTAAAGAGAAATACCAATCTCTACATAAAATAAACAATTGTGTTCAATGAAAATTTGTAAAGGCAATGGACATGGGGTAAGAATCTCCAAAGAAACCCCAAAGGCTTTTAAAAACTAGTCATTAGACCATCAGATAAGAGATAAATAAGGATTCCTCGCTTTTCATACATTAATATTGAAATAAACAAGAAAAATCTAGCATATTTAGTAATCCTCTACTCTTGAAAGCTTAGGAAATGAACCTAATAAGGATCTAAGCAATCAGTTTTTGATTATGAGAATGGGAGCTCACCATTAATGGCTTCAAGGCCAATGGTTCTTCCCATTTACTCAATGCTTTTGTGCATGATGCAATGGAAAAGCAATAGCTCAATGAAATAAATGAAATAAGCTCTAATCCTAGCAATAATACTATAGTTTATGTTAGGAAGAAGGAGAGTTCTTAAAAATGAGAGGGGGGTAGTGGGCTATTTATAGTTTTCCATTTGGGAAAGTGGGAGAATTTTGGTGCATGTGGGACTAAAGGATAAGCCAAAAAAGTTTATTAGGGAATCAAAGTAAGATTTGACTAGGTTTAGAAGAGGTTAATCATGGTTAGGGTAATTAACCTAGGTTAGGCTAGTTAATATTGTTTAGAGAGGAATTAGGGTTTTGAGAGAGTTTTAAGAGGTCTAATCAATCCAATGAAATGGATTGATAGTCTAGGAAGCTAGTAGAATGTAATCCAGAAGAGGAGTGAGAAGATGGTTTAGTCAATAAAATGTTATATTAGCATGTTTAGTTGATTTATAAGAGGAATACGACCAGAAGAGTGTCGTAGGAGTGAGTTAGATAGGTCTAACTGACATAATGTCGTCAATTTGTAAGAAGGAGAATATTTAGTGCAATATTAGGAATAATAGTGCTTTGATCAAACTACAGGTGTCTACATTTTCCCCTCTTTGAGGTGACGTAAGCTACGTCACTTCAAAGAAAGTAGACAAACATAAATGAGTAGAAAATTTTTGAAGGGGTAGAAGAAAAATTAGTTAGCTAAATGGATGCCCCCTCCAGTTTCGATGGGGTGATGGAAGAACTTGATCAACGATCGAAAAGAGAATAGAAGAGAAGATTAGAGAACAACAAGAAAAAAGGGATATTGAGCTATCCACAAACCAATGTAAACAATTTTTAATCATCATTTTACTTAGCATCCTCATCATCAGTCTTTATTAAAATGTAAGCATACGATGGAAGCATAAAATGACATGAAAATCCAAGATACAAACAACCTCCCTTGCTAAAACAACAACTCCATGCAACATACAAACATGCAATGCAATACGAGAAGTAAACAAACTCATCTAACATGGAAATATGTACAATCACACACACTTAAACCAACAACATTCAAGATAGTTGCACAAATAAATTGTTATCAAGATTTAGTCCCAAACGTTTTGATAAATGACAAAGGTTTAAAATGATGCCCAAGAAATTTGTATATATGCAAGGGAAAGGATGGAGGACACTTGGGTCCAATGGAAAAGTAATGTTCATGACAAAAATAATACAAAGCGACTGATGGTGCCCCAAAGTATAGACGATGTAAGCAACATAGATTTTGTAAAATGATTGATAGAGTTCAGGTGATTCCATGAGTCATTGTTTCAAAACATGTGAAAACGTCAGCAAGATATGAGATGAGTTCCATGTGAGAGACACAATATTTCAGCTGCAAATGAGCTTTTACCAATTTTAGTCCATTTTCAAAGTTTTACAATTTTTTTGGATTTTTGAATGGTTTTATAATTTTTAAATTTTTTATCAGTCAGAAGAATTGTATAAGAGATCAAAGATCTCCTAAAATCATGTGAAACGACCTAAAGGCAAAAGCAAGAGCATCAGATATCAATAAAATGCCCTGGCGAGAAGAATTACAAGCCAAAAATAATTATTTAATAAAAAATAATCGTCGCGATAGGTAAAAGAGAGGAAAAATAGAAGAAAAAAAGATAGGAAATGGCACCTAGAATATTCGTAAATCATTCCAGGTCAAAGAAGTGACTGCAAGGTGGCACTGAGTGCTCCAGCGTGTAAAAATTAGTAAAAATAATAATTTTAAATATAAAAATAATCATTTTGGTGAGAAGAAGAAGTACCAGAGTGATCACGATGGAGAAAACATGCCCCAAGGGCATCACGAAAACTTAATATACCCACCCGGGGGGGTAAAACAATCACAACCAGTTCATTTGTAGTAGAGCTCTTGTGAATTTTTACCACGAGCAAGAGCGAGAGCCCTGGAGTGAGATGGCAAGGCTACCGAGTAGGCGGAGATGGGAAGATCACATCTGAGAGTTCCTTCGGGACCCAGTGGATGGACCCTACATGAGTTCCCTATCCCTCCTTATCAATTATGCATTTAATGTTGTTTTTCATGTCTTTTTAGGGTAGATTAGGTGTCTTTTTTCTATATGTGTGTGCGTGCATGCATTGATTCGATAGATGCATGCACACGCATGCATGTGTCAGACTGATGGGTACGCATATGCATACATGTTGAAAAATAGGTACGTGTGTGTATCTGCTGAAAGGAGGGCATGTACACACCTGGGGGGAAAACATGGATGCACACATGTGCACACACATCGAATGGTGAGGCATATGCATCACACTGGGGCACATGCGTTCTGGGAAAAATAGGAAGAATAGATAGAAATGGGGGGAAAGCATATGCATCGGGTAGGGTGCATATGCATCAAAGAAGAGGCATATACATGTTGGGTGCATACATGCCAAGATAGGCATGCAGGTGCCGAAGTAGAGGTGCACACACCAGGGAAAAGGGACAATTCATCCCCCGCAACCAAATAGCTAAGTATAGATCAAAAATAGACTAGATGGTTTGTAGAAGAAGGTGAAAAATTAGCATGTTAGATGGAATGAGAGAAGATTTTTTTAGAAAACTAGATAGAAGTAGATAGAAATGTAACCCTAACATGTGTGTTTTTGTTGCAGCGTATATTACCCATCCTTCATACCCATGAGAGATATGGTCGGCTGGTAGTGATAGAGGCACAGTTTGATGAGGATGATAGGAGGATATTAGATATTCTCCTATATGTCACCGGATTAGCTTACGTGGCTGACATGCCACATATTACCTTGGATCATGGCCTCCTTATAGCCCTAGCGAGTGATGGCATAGTGAGAGTTAGTGTTTCAGGCTTCCCACTGGCGAGATCACGATTACTTTGGAGGATGTATGGCACATTATGTGGGTCCCCATCTAGGGCGAGTTGATCTAGTATACCCATCACTAGCCTGACATTGATCAGTGTATTATCGATTTATTTGGCATCCTGGAGATACCACATCATGGGATGACAGTTATATTATCACAGTGTATAGAGGATCCTGAGCTTGATCAGGTTGTAGTCTATTTGATGGCTTTTGTCAGTGGATTTTTAATCCCTAACAAAACCGGTGCTTCTTTTCCACTTGGCATATGTGGATTGATTGAGGGGGAGACATATTGTTGGGGTCAGTGCATACTAGCACACTTATATTAGGACCTTCATTTGATCACATACTACCATCAGAAGATGGTAGGACCAGCCAGATTACTGCAGATTTGGGTGTGGGACCATATTGCTATTGGTCACCCCGTAGGTGTGTTGAGAGCTCGAGCTCCAGAGGAGCCTTCTTCTATGGGTTGGGTTCCGATTAGGGATGACATGCAACCACATATGGGAGATTCCTACCACTACCACCATGAGTTAGATGAGTTACAACAGGCTACCATAGTATGGAGGCCCTATATCATTTTTAGTGGCCTCAGGATGGCCTAGAGCTCAGCACTATGATAGTTGAGCACTTCATGTTGGGCAACCGCAGCTATATGCAGGAGATATATAGGGTAGATCAGTGCTAGAGATAGTTTGGCATTACCCAGGATGTACCTAGGCTAGATATGTGGTATGCTCATAGGGCCAGAGAGTATTTCGATATGGGGCCACAGATTGTCAGGGGCAGGGCCCTGACCAGCTTCTTACAAGTGGTACCAGCTATGTGGGTACCCCAGAGACAGATTAGAGATCCTGGTTGTACTCCAGAGTATGCCCCCTGGTACCATGGAGTGATTCCATGCCACTTGACTATTCCCAAAGTGGCATATGATGCAGGAGTGAGGGAACCCCCAGTGGGGCCTCCTAGCAGTGATGAGGGTGGAGTTGGCAGGATGATGATGATGATGATGATCCATTTGATGACCAATCATCATGTTTGGGGTGGGGGATAGGGTCCTCCATTACAACAGCCATAGAGACAGGGGCCAAGAATCATGCAGAGACAGCACCTAGGGCTCCAGATATATATTTGCCTCTAGTAGGCATTCCAGTGGGGATATATGCCCCCTTACAATAAGTATTTCCAGAGCAGGGTCCACCACCTCATGCTTTAGGGGGTGGTGGTGATGATGGATAGCTAGTTGGCTGCACTTCAGCAGTAGTTACAGGTGGTGATAGCCATGTAGTTATAGGTGGCAGGGGAGAGAGATGAGGCTAGGGCATAGGTACAGGCCCTTACAGCAGAGTGAGATCAGGAAGAGTACCCAGGTACAGGTCTTGACAACTGAGAGAGATCAGGCCAGAGCACAAGCCATTCAGGGTGGGGATGGTGCAACCTTGCAACACCAGATCAGTCAGTTAGTAGCACAGGGGGCTCATATATTGAGTCTTTTACACTAGTCACAGACTCAAGTGTAGATGGTCGTTACACAGAGGGATCAGGCCCAGGCATAGGCACAAGGTTTTACCATTCAGAGGGAACATGCCCAAGCCCAGGTTTAGAATATCACTATGGATAGAGATCAAGAGGTTTGCCACGAGACAGGCCCATGATGATAGAGGCCAATTGGTAAAAGAGAGAGACACTGCTGTTTAGGAATCCAATAATTTTGGTGACACCAAGATGATCCACGATGTTATGAGGGCTAGCGGCGAGGCCTTGTATTACAAGACCACCTATTTCATAGAGTAGTTCCAGCAGAGTAGTAGGTGGCTCCCTTTGATTAGCTAGATGTGAGTGGGACAGGTTCCAGATCATGACAGTCAGGTTAATTGATCAGATTAGTTTTCAGATCAGTGTACAGCAGCCAGTCCAGGACAGTAGGGTGGTACCCTGGAGCATGCCCATCACAGCCACCATCTTTTCTATCCCCCAGGACATGGACCAGGGAGCCCCAGAGAGGGCAGAGTTGTGGTTGACTTTCTCCATTTTACTTTTGTATAGATGTATTTTTTTATATGTATAGATTGATGTACTATTACATGCCTCTTGATGAAGGTTGAGTTTTGATCGATGATCCATGCCCTTTATAGATGGCATATTGTATCGATGATGTATACTTGATTTTTGAGACAGACATTTATACATGTATTATATGGACATTCGATGGTTTATTGTTATGTCATGCTTTGATATGCTCTTATGGTGATGGTTTTATGTTCTATATATGTATGAGTGTATCATGATGTATGATTTTCTCCTTTTCACATATGTGCTAGCTTTTAGATTAGAGATTTAGTTTCATGTTTTTATTGATGATATATTTTCAGATAATATCATATGTTTTGGATTTATGGGATGTCTTTGATTTCTATTCTAGCACTTGGGATGATACTAGATGATATTGGTGTGGGGGGGAATAGATTTGTGATTATGCGTAACCCCTCTTGCCCCCATTGATGATACGATATGTGATGATTAGCTTAGTATACATGCATGATGTAAAACTTAGCATTTTTGTATATATGATGTATCAGATGATGTTTATATGTGATGAATGATAGATGGTAGATGTGATAACAAATGGATGTGCAGTAAACAAACAAGAAAAAAATTTAACAAAACTAAACAAATATACAAAAAACAACACAACCAAATGCAAAAAATGAATCATAAATTTAATTAATAGATTAAATTGACATTCAATCTAAGTAAGTAAAATGAATCCTAATAGATGCATACAACAGATGATGTAAACATACAACAATATTTACAAGTGAAAATACGAATTCAATGCAACACACAATTAAACAAACAAGATTCAATCTAAGGTAAGAAAATGAACTCACCTTAAAATACAACATGAAAAGATATGCACAATCAAAACTATACAAACCAACAACTAAAAGTAATTAAATTACTACCTTGTTTTTGCGGGACAACATTGATATATTTTCTAATGTTTTTGGGTTATCTTGAAAGATAAGTTTTCAAGGCTACTATTTCACATTGTTTTCAGGTTTCCCTAAGATAAATATTGTAAAGTTGGTGTAGCTTTGTCCCTAGAAGGGACATTTTCTGAATGTTCAGATTTTTGTGTATCTTTTTCTGAATGTTTTTTGTATTTTCTAAGGTCATGTTCTGAAAATAATGTACAAGGACAAAGAAGCGTGGATGCCCCCAACATGATGTGGGAATATACAAAGGGTAGAATGCCACACACATATGTATGAGAAAGTGGAATGTGAAGGTGCCCCCAACATTAGATGGGAATATACAAAGGCACATCCTTCATGCAGATATAAGAGTAAATAAGCCAAGATCACAACTCAACGAAGATGGATTTGGTAGGGTTCCTAGACCTAGCAAAGGAAGTTATTTCTAGAAATCAGTGAGGGTTACCCATCCTGATGCAAGAGTAACTTGTGCCCGGTGAATCCTCCTTGAGCATCGAAACTAGTTTTCACCCAAAGACCTACCCACTGCACCACAATTGCATGGTTTTCACATGTGGACAGACCTATTTTTTCTTTACTGTTTTCTCAATTTTTCATGTTTTGCTTGTTTTTTCTTTGTTTTTCTACTTTTTAGTTCTTATTTGATATTATCGTCATGCTTAAGCATAGAACCACTTGAGATGCATGGAATTCATTGGTTCTAGAAGCTCTTCACCATCTGAATATGCCAGTTTATAAGCTCCTGACCCATACTTAGCAACCACCACATAAGGCCCTAGCTAGTTGGCTTCAAACTTACCTTTCTTTTCTCTATCTTTGACGGTATTCTTTTGATTTTCTTTCAGCACTAGATCACCTATATCAAATTCACGATGAATGGTCCATTTGTTATATCCTCTTGATACTCTATTCTGATAGACCTTTAGGTGATTAAGTGCTCTAATTCATTTTTCATCCAACAGTTCTAGCTCTATAGCCAAGCAACTCTATAGTCTTCATATTTATCAAGATAGTCCCAGAGAGATATTCTTAGGGAGGGAAGCTCCACTTCCAAGGGTATGATGGCTTCAGTGCCATAAACTAGGGAATATGGGGTCACACCAGTAGGAGTGCGGATGGAGGTTTGATAGGCCCAGAGGGCGGGATGTATTTGTAAGTGCCAATTACGGTCCAGTCTTACTTACCATTTTCTCCATGATTCATACAAGGGTTTTATTGGTAGCTTCAGACTTGTCCATTACCTTGGGGTAATAGGGGTAGACCACTTGAGTTGAATATGGAAACGTTGAACACAATGTCTTAACCATTTTATTCTTGAAGGATTTACCATTATCAGTTAAAATGGCGGAAGAATAACCATAACGAAAGATGAGATGATTCATGAGGAATTTGGAAATTTGTGCACCAGTGACATAAGTAAGAGGCACAACCTCTACCCATTTAGTAAAATACTTAGTGGCGGTGATAATGTGGGTGTGGCCATCTGAAGAAGAAGGATGGAGCTTCCCTATGAGATCCAGGCCCCATTTAGAAAATGGCCAAGGTGTTGCAATGGGCTGCAAAGCTTGTGCTGGTGCATGTATCAAGTTTCCATATTTTTGGCATAGCTCACATTTCTTTACAAAATTACAACAGTCTGCTTCCATGGTGGGCCAATAATAACCTACCCTTAAGAGATTCTTAGCCAAGACCATACCACTAGTGTGCGCTCCACAAATACCACCATGTACTTCCTTAATAGTGTGGATTGAATCAGTAACATCCAAACAGTGAAAGCAGATTCCCATTGTAGCCATGATGATAGAGGGTGCCTCCTAGGAGGGTATAATGGGCTATACGGAGGATAAGGGATTTCTTCTCAGAATGGGTAATGTCCTGGGGAAATGTGCCATCTTGTAGGTATCTAAATATAGGGTCATACCAAGGGGAGAATGGACCAACAATTTCACATGCCAAACACGACTTTGGCATGTCATATGCGGGAATTTGTAAATGCTCTACAAAGAAAGGAATTTTTCTCTCCTGAGGTGGAATGCGTAAGAGAGATCCAATTATAGCCATAGCATCTGTTGATCTATTATGCGACCTTGGTTTTTGCTCAAAGATAATCTATGTAAAATATTCTTTCAAGGTTTCAACCAATTTCTTGTATGGAATAATTTTCTCATCTTTAACCTTATACTCATCATTAACTTGTTTAATAATGAGTTGGGAGTCTCCAATGACTCAGCTATCTGATATTTCAAGTGATAGCCAACTTGAGGCCAGAAATGAGTGCCTCATACTCTATAATTTTATTAGTGTAAGGTAATCCTAAATGAAATTCTCTTGGAATAACTTCTCCCGTGGGAGTGATGAGTACTACCCCTGCCCTTGATCCGTGGAAGGTGAATGATCCATCAAAATGGACTTTCCATTCTATAGATTCTTCAACATACATCATGGATGCATCTGGAAGGTTTAGACACAAAGGTTCCATTCCTGGTAGAGGAGCTTCTACCAATTGATCGGCTAATACTTGTCCCTTTAAGGATTTCTGATTCACAAAATCAATATCAAATTCACTTAGGAGAATGATCCAATTAGCCATTCGTCCTATAAGGGTGGGTTTGGATAAAAGGTACTTGAGAGGGTCAAATTTGGATATTAGTTTGGTTTTATTGTTAAGGAGATAGTGGTGAAGTATTTGAAAGGTGAAAGACAACTGTTAAGAAAGGCCTTTTCAATCTATGGGTAATTCAGTTCGTAGGAAATCAAGGTGTGACTGAGGTAATAAACCACCCTTTATTTATGGTCTAGGTCATATTGGGCAAGTAGTGCACCAATAGAAAACTGGGTAGCAGAGATGTACAAGAGGAGAGGTTCACCTGGGGTAGGTGGCATGAGTATAGGTGGGTTAACAAGGTATTTTTTTAGTAATGCAAATGCCTTTTGACAATATGGTCCCCATTTGAATGCAACACCCTTCTTTAGTAGATGCATAAATGGGTGGCACTTATCAAGTTGTGAAATAAAGTGAAGGATTGCCTAAATTTTTCCTTGTAAAATCCTCAATTGTTTGAGAGTGGTACGTGGGGGCATTTCTGTGATAGTCGTAACCTTTGTAGGGTCCAGTTTTATCCCTCTCCGTGAGATAATGAAACCTAGGAGTTTTCCTAAAAAAATGCCAAAGACACGCTTCTTGAGGGTTCAAGCACACCTTAGTAATCTGTGGAAGGATACTGGAAAATATCTCATCACTTTAGGGTGCTCTTCTCTACTTTTGGAAATTAGCTAGGATATCATCAATGTAATCCTCCATGATGTTTCATCATGTCATGGAAGATGACAGTCATTGCACGCTGATAGGTAGCCCCAGAATTCTTGATTATGAAAGGCATGACCTTGTAATATAAATTTCCCCAAGTAAGTGATGAAGGTTTTATGTTGGTCTTCTTCTGCAATCCAGAATCTGGTTATAACCTAGAAATCCATTCATTAAGGAAAAATTTCATAACCAGCAGTGGAATCAATTGATCATATCAATGTTAGGCACGGGGAAATCATCCTTTGGGACATGCCTTATTGATATCTTCAGAATTCGGTGTAGATATTCTTATGCCAACAAGGTTTCTTCTGAATGAAGGACTATATTAGATATCCATTCTGAATAGTCCATGGGTTTAACATGAAATCAGCAGCTAATAATTTCTCCAATTCCCCAGGTTCCTCACAAGGAGTAAACTCATAGGGTGCATCTTTCTCAACTTCTGCTTGATGGGTTTTTAAATTGGGTGCACAAAGATGAAGGTTTCCTGCATGACTAATTGCAAATGGGTCTAACATGTGCATATCAGATGTATGATCCATGTGATTCAAATATATCCACATATTCTCTTAACATAGGAATAAGAAAAACCTACTTGCAGACATTATGAAACAAAGCAGACAAAAATTGCTCCCAGACTTGATCATTCAAGGTTCCTCAAAATTCGATCCAATGATTAATCACTGAAGGGGAAATATTCCACAAGCAATATCAGAAGCATCCTCCATCAAGGTAGGCTTAGGGGTAAGAGTCTGGTCAAACCAACTTAGGTATCATGATAAGAAAGCCTTGACACAGATAGCTCATTTTGTGCATAGGTTCTTTGTTATCTCTTGGGAACGACGTGACTCTCTCAAGATTTTCTCACTAAGATACTTCAAACCCCCTACTCCTTGTGTTGGTATCCAAATTGATTCTCCTTTGTAAGATTCTCACTCATCACAAATTTAACAAGAAGAAGAGATAGATAAATCATCATGTATGTACCAATTTTGTAGCTGGGGAGGTGATTCAACTTACTCTTTGTCACTCAGATGTTAGAGAAATGGATAGCACCTTCAAAAGGATTTGATCTATCCTCACTACTTTAGGTTGTGCCTTTCAACCAAGGTGAGAGGACCCATTTTATAACCTCTTTTGGTGAAGGAGAATGAAGATATCCTTCTTTGCACAAATTTGAAAGGAAACCTTGAGAAAATATGATCAATGCACCACAATTTAACTCTCACAAGTTGTCACTTCTAAAGAATGGTGATATTTTCTAAACAAGGTTAATCTGTTACTAAAGACATTATGGAATCCTGATTGCTTCTGCATATTTTGGCAGTAGAATTTATTCATTTGTGGACATACAGGGAAAACAGGGGTGGTTCATGTAGGATTCATTGTTTTTGAAATTTTTTTGTGGGAGATTAAGCAGGATAAATTTGATTTCACCAAATCTTTGAGAACCTTCACAAAAATTGGAAAACTAAATGACATAATGCTTCATAATAGCTAAAATATTCCTTGAACTAGAAGGTGTGCATCAATGGAGGCCCATATTTGTACAGTTTCACACAATCTCTAAGAATTTAACATGAAGGCTCAAGCTAAAGACTCAATTAAACATTAAAGACCCCTGGTTCCTCACGTTTAAGATACACTCAAAGACTTACAAAAAATTTGTATCAACAAAATGACAGTAAAGTGATTTTAAATTGTTTATCTCATTATAGGATGAAGGCTCTTCTCATAATGAAATTGTAAATGCCACTAAACTATCACAGGGATGAGATCCTGTGTGATTCAGAGGGATTTTAACACAAGATTGCAATAGGAACAAGAAATACTATTTACAGACATTCTGAAATAAAGCAGACACAAATTTTCCCAAGATTAACACATATTAATTCAAAGTTGATTAGATACATTAACAGGGGAAGGTTTCTTGAACAATCTCAAAGATTTTCAATGGTTGTACACTTACAACCAACTTGACATGATCAAATCTAAAACATAAGAGATTTACAAGTTTCTCAGATGGTCTCTCAGGAAGATGGGATTTCTCAAATTTTCTCGTAAATAATTCAACCCCCGAACCATTTACATGACTAACTCATGCCCTTTATAATTTCACTCATTTACATTAAAGCTTCCCCCCAAACAAATAATATTTGAGGAACCTTTGTTTGTTACATATTTGATCATGAGTTCCAGAAAGTGATGTTTAATAGATTTAGAACAAAAAGTTGCCAGGTGTTCAAAAGGTGAATCATTTCAAATATTTCCATCATTGTTTTAACTGGGGCATCCAGTCATCTCCTCTAGAAACACGTTTTTCACATATGCATCCTTTGCACCTATAGCTTCCTTCTCCTCATTCTTTCCTCTGTAATTTTCTCTGTACTAGATCTGGTAATTCACCATTTTTTCTACAGGTGCCCGAGTAACTCTGTTTCAAAATATCAACCCTTACACTTCCTTAGATTCACAAATTCGAGCTCCACAACACTTCAATTGCACTTTGCTAATAGAAATGACAAGAAATCATTTAGATTCACCATGAAAAATGATGTGTATTTGCATCCCCTGAAGTCATGGAACGTTAATGGCAGAAAAACTAGATGCATCGCACCATAACCATTGATTCTTCCCTTTCACAACTTTAAATAGATAAAAAAATTCCACGTGGAATATTAGAGCCAAAAAAGGCCTGGGGGTAACCTTTTGCATTTTATGAAGCTTTTGGATCAAAATGCACAATTTTCACATGCTTTTGTTCCCCACCCCTCCACCTTTGAAATACGAGGCTCGACAAGTGGCTTAATCTGGGCCTTTGATGGAGTATTTTTAATAGCTCATTTCTGCAATTTTACCCTTTTTAACAAAAAGGAAAATTTCCAATTTTCCTCATACCTAAACTTCCCTAATTTTATCTTTTGATACTATAGAGGCCATTGCTTCATATCTTAGAACCTTTCCATAGGGTGCATTTTACCTGCTCTATCAAAAAATTTCAAAAACCTTCCATTGACTTCCCTGACACTTTTCAATTCTAAATCAAAAAACATTCAAAATCAGGTCTTACAACCTTGATAATTCCTTCCACTGATGCGGAAAATACGTCTCATCACTTTACATATAGAGAGGATCCCTTATGTTTTGGATCTTTGTTATAATTTTGATCAAACTGCTAATTTCCAAAACTAAGTAAAAATATTCAAAATGAGGTCCAACCTCCATGCTATACCAATGCAAAATTCACAACTTCTGAAAGGAATGAATTTTTAGTAAAATGTGTCCCCAAGGACTAATGGGTTATTTTGATAACTTTGCTCCTTCTCTAATACAAATCTGGCAAAAAACTTCAAATGTTCCATCCGATTAAGGATCGCTTCCCCACTTGTAACCATGAAAAATTATCATGTGTCCTTCATCATGAGTCAAAGTAAGACTTTTTCCCTGCCGCTTCATATTTAATGAATAGCCAATCAGAGACTATGAGGCCATGGGGCAAATTTGGTATTTTTTACAAATGTGACAAAAGTGGAAAATTTCACCAAAAAGAACCCATTATAGGGCTCAACCAAATAAAAATTTTCAACACGTATACACTCTTTGGGGAAAAAATTGTTAGGGTCAAAATTATTGCTCCATAGTATAAATTTGACCGGCTAATCAACAACTTTAAACTGCGGAAAAATTGATATTTTTTACAAACATAGCAAAAAGTTACAAGTTATAAAATAGACCCAAACTGCCTCATTTTCTAAAAGAGACCATCTAAGATGCTAACCTTTTGATAGGGGAAAAGCTCCCAATTCAGTAAGATGTCAAGGGAACTTCAATTTTGCACCCAGAATTGAATACTTTCTTCAAGGACAAAGAAATTAGAAATAATTCATGGCTCGACACATCGAATTGTTCAATTTTCATAGAGAAGGATTTAAGTGCAATTTACCTTTTGTAGGTTTCTCCAAATTTATGCATACCATTCAGGGATATGTAAACTATTTACAAGGATTAACCTATTATCCTATGAGTCTTGAATATGTTTTAGAGAACCTGAATGAGATCTTGTCAAGCACCAAACCTTGCACAAGGTTTCTTTAAATTTTTATTCACGAGGCTTGTTTGCGACCTTGCCTATGGTAAGTGTCCACACATCTCTGGTTCTTCTTTAGAAGTATACGCAAGGTGTCTATTCTGAATTTTAAATCACTTTCTTATGATCCCCAACTAGAATAGATTCCCTAAGTCCCATGAATTCTGCTAATGCCTCTGAGGATTCTCCGAATAGTTAATTGGCACGTTAAATTTTAGGAACCCAATCCTATAAGTTGTGGGATATAAGAGGGACTACTTGATAATTGATTTGAGGATTGGATTAAAATTGAAGGTAAGGAAGATTGAATCAGATTTTCAATAGGTTAGTGGAGGAACATCCTTTTAGCTTAGGCTACATATAAATCTAATCGTATCCAAAATACAATGAGTTCACTCTACAATTAGAGGATATGGTGGCATCGCATCTCAAAGGGTGGATTGTTCACTGAGGTCTTATTCCAAGACCATGTTTTATTCCTTGAAGAAGGGATAGGAAGGTCTCTAATCACTCCTTGTTCTACTTGATATTGCATCCAAGCCCATTTTAACCCATGACAAATTCATGTGGTGGCCTTTGAAATATTTTCTAACCGTTTATCTAATGGCAATGAATATGGTACCTTCTGGCACTCTATTAGTAGTGATCCCCTAACATTAGATTTTCCTTGGATAATGAAACCAAAGGAATGAACTTCTCCAATTTTAGGGCATTACATCCAAGTGCATTTTGAATTGAAACTAAGGTTTACCATGTGTCCTTAGGTATGACACAGATAAATATACTGATAAGGAATAATAATTCTTGTTCAAGATGAAGAATTACTTTGGCCATATTTTTCTGACAGCTCTCCCATGATGTGAAAGGGTTGACCAACGGAAGGAAAGTCTTGATTACAAGGAGTGAGTGAATCTAGATAACACATTCCTTGATAGAAACTTATTTTGCAAGGAATAAAATGTCTATAGAAGGGCATTCATAAGCTACAATTGAGAAAAATTATGCAAGGCTTTAAGCAATGTGTAAATGGTTCTACTTTCACAAATGGTGATTATTTTGTCCTTTATAGGTAAAATCTTGATACATTCTATGGAAAGTTTAAGGAATTCCTGCATGGTATGGATCCATGGGAATTTTATAGATCATGTTTATGGAAGATCTAAGTCAATTTGCATGGAACCCAGTTGTATCATGACAATTCTGGGAGTAATTCATCAAACTTCATATAGTGTTAATGTAATCTCTTATTCCTAATATTATTCATAGTGCATGTGATTAGTAATAGTTTTGGCACCTAGATCCCTTTTTTGAGTGGCCTAGAAGCTGCTATAACCACATGTTAAAAATGTACAAATTTTTAGACTCCATTTCACCATCCACTAAGTACTCTCTTGATGTTGTAACATGTAACAACCACTTCTAGGTATAAGTGTAAGTTGTGTTCTAGGTTGTTACGTGGGTTTGCCTAGAGTGATCAAAAATTGATATGATCATTATTCTTAAGGTTTGCAATCATAGGCTTGGAGGTGTGAAGTCATCTACATCAAAGACTTGAGATTCTACCAAACTTTGCAACGTGTCCCTTGTATACAATATAGTTTTTATGGGCAGTACATATTTTGACATATTGTAAAATGTGATATCCTAGTAGGTGTTTTCTCTAACTGGTGTGCATCAAATTGTACTAACCTTCCATAAGGGATAGGTAGGGGATTTTTATGAATCTAAATTAGCATGTTGTCCCTATAACATTAATCTATTTCTAAGATCTAGATAGTATTGACCTAGTTATCATATGAATTAATACATCCTATGAGAGAATTAAAGGGATTGTTTATGGGATAAATATAACTGCACAATTTATAGTCAATGGAATTTTAGTCTGTGATTATAGATTCCTTTTCTTTTTATGCACATGGTTAGGAAAGAGAACTAATTTTGAAAATACCCATTTTGCATTTGGAAATTATGCCAGATGGGGGGATTGAATCTAGAGTGATTTTTCCCTCAATTCAGTGATAGTCCATATGTAATGATGAAGTCTTAAACACCTATCTTTCACCCTTTAACACAATTAGAAGTCATAGTACTCATGCATTTGAACAAATGTCACTTGGAGCATTTTCTGGTTTTGGTAACATCGATTTGAATACTCCACCATGTTTACATTATCTAACTATGTTTCAGTATGGCAAATAGGGATTTTGTTAACGGTGTGAACATACGTTTAGCGTAGGTATTAGGATGAGGTCCTTGTGAGAAATTCAAAAGCATACCAGTCTCGATGGGTCCTGGACACTTTTGGAGTGTGTAATGTACAAACCCAATGACATGTTTAACAATTGTTGAAAATCACATTGGTTTATCTAGAGGATTTAGCTTCATGTTTTTCTTTAAACTAGTTTAAGTGTTTCCTTTGTGAGGAGATTTTCGATTTGACTAAGGATTCTATAACTTCTTCCAAGTTAGACCACATTGCATTGCCTAAATGGAAGACTATCTCTGGGTTAAGTTAGACATTAAATATGTTACTCATATTCATTTCTAAGGCACAAGGGAAATGACTTTGTGTCCCAACCCTCACCATCATTGTAAAAATCTCCAAATGTCTCATTGGAATTGATCTTTTACATTGCATATATCATTCATTGTGAATGGCATTTTCCTATGTTAAGGATTGTACATACATGGTTTTTTTTCTACACGTGGAGACATATTGTCATGCGTAGGCCTTAGGTTCTCTGTTAAATTTAACTATTTTCAATTTCAGTACCCCTAATTTCGAATGAAATTCGTTAAGAATTTTATTGTATACACCTTATGGTAAGCCCATTACAAAGTCATTCTTATGTTGATCCCAGGATCACCTTGCAGGCATATTTATGACATTCAAGCAATCAAGGAACAAAAAAGGTTTTTCGTAGTATGTAGACACTTAAAATTAGGTCACACTCCCCTTTGGTCCCTCGACAAATAAACACCTTGAACACATCCACCTAGCCATGGCCCCATTCACCTCCACTAATATTAATTTAATTATTTAATTAATTAATTCATTATCCTCACCATATTTATTATTTAAATATCTTAATTTAGATAATGCCCACACATCCACCTCACCTAGACACCTCATCAAGCCAACTCACACTAAGACCTATTCTTAGTAAGTTTCCATAACTAACTAAGACTTACTCAAACCCTAAAAAGCAATGCCTACATTCCCTCTAACCACCTTCCCACATGCTTACAAGAAGCTGCCAGCCTAATATGCAGGTTAATGACATGAGATCCTAGAAAATCAAGGGGATCTACCTAGTTTAGGAAACCTAGGAAATCCCACCTTAATTGACGTCAGTTATCCTTAACCGCCATCAGTTAAGCTGGAACCTCCGTCAGTCATTATAATTTGCTGCATTAGCTCACATTAATTGAGGGAAACCTATACACTGGAATTCATGCCCAGCTGATGGTTGACAAATGAATCGTAGAAAGCACATCTCTCTCTCTCTCTCTGAGTCTTGCCAAATTGCACAAATTAAAAACAAATACATATTCTTAAACAACATCTTTCCTAGGAACACCTGTCAATGATCGCACTGATCTGAGGATTGGTAGGTACTCCCCAGCTCGCTGCTCTGTCGAGTCATACTTCAGAGTGAAGCCCACCCCCACCATAACATACCTGAAACCTCACCTTTTAGATCTCCTTCTTTGTAGGAAGCCATCCTCACCAAAAAACTCTATTTTACAGTTCATGAGTCAATCCTTAAATAACATAAGCTAAACAAACATAATAGAAAAGGCACTTTTAGGATCATGTTTTTCTTAGTGTTTCTGTTTGACTTGCATTTTGAGGTGAGAGGTCACGCTCTTCATTTTTATTATTTCTCCTTGCACACTCCTCATCACAGTTGGTGTATTCCAGCTTCATCTAAGTGTGCCTGGACCATATTCTCATCATTCTTAGAATTTTGGGTTTGATTCCACATCAAAATTTTAACTCACAACCACATTTTCTTCATCATTGTTTCAATTTCACAGTAACTGGTGTCGGTCCAGCGACCATCATCAGTTACCCTCTGACCGTCATCGTTTATACCCAACTGGCATCGGTTCCCTGTCATTTTGGTTAACCTACCCAAAAGGACATTTATTCACCTTCTTCAACTATTCAGAGTCCTTGTCACTACTATCATTCCCATTGACCTTGTAAATCTCATCGGTATTTGGCATACCTGTCAGATTTGACCTTATACCTTGTTTTTTACCAACTGTCAATTTACCACAGTGACCGGTAGCGGTTACCCGTAACCGGCGTCATTTTCCCTAACCGGCATCGGTTAGCCTGTGTTACTTTCTAACTGACATTTGGTACCTAATCCACTTATTACCACCTATTTCACCTGTTTCTTCTATTTTTCTGTGTCATTTACAGAGAAGCAGTAGCCCAACCTGATCAGTACCTGTTCACATGGTGTTGACCCATAGATAAGCAAGTGTGCTCATATTCCATGCCAGTTGTCAACCACTCCCACCTAGTCCTTCACCACCTTCCATTTTATCACCCGCCATGGATCCTATCCAACCTATCACTATCGCTACCGGAGATGAGGAGTTCGCACGACTCCTTGACCAAAACCCTGCCACCTTGCAGTTTTACCTTTCCCACTCATCCACTCGAGATGCCTCAGGTCAGTTGATATATGGCATGCCCGTATCTATCCCCCCAACTCTCATTCCCACTCCTGCATCAGCCCCATCTGGCTCCATGCTACCCGCATCTACCTTACCCCTAGTCATTTCGCAACTAGGTCCTATACCCGCTATGACTGTCACATCTGTTACATCCATTGCACCCTCCACATCCACCATACCTTCGACAACCACCCAAAACACAACCTCATCCACCCCTATTGTCTCACATATACCCGTAGCTACATTACCACCTTCGGTGTCGGTGACCCCTACCCCCTTTCAAAACGTGTCCTTTCTATTCCCAATCATTAGCCCCCATTGCCACTAGGGTCACCACGACCCTTCCACCTCCATATACGTACTATCAGCAGCCTCCCGTTTTCATCTATTATTCACTTCTAGGTACGTACCCCCTATTTCACTACCTTCTTCTCAATCTACCTACACGGAAACACCATATACTGAATGCCACCCTTGTTATATGCCCAACACCAACCCTCTTACACTACAGGAGGCACCCAACCATCACAACCTACCAATGACCTAATCAAATTAATGATGGACAAGATGCAGACATTGGAGGCATCAGTTTCTGGCTCCCACAACACTCTCACCTATGATGAGATTTGTAACGAGCCTATCAACCCATCCATTCCTATTCATCCATACCCCGTGCATTGGGAGATGCCTAAATTCAACCACTTTCAATAGCAAGGAAGACCCGCAACAACATTTGTGGTCATTCAAACATGGGTGCTACCTAATCACTCACGATGATGCTTTGCTCTTAAGGACCTTTCCCATGTCTCTGACTGGACCTGCATTAGATTGGTATAGTGGGTTACCTAGACACTCTATATTTTCATTTAATCAGGTAGCCCAAGCCTTCTTGGATCACTTCTCCATCAATATCATCAAGAAGGTTACCATGACTGACCTATACTCCACGCGTCAGTATGATGATGAATCTATCACAGATTTTGTTGCTCGTTGGTGTAGCCTGATCAATCAACTCACCTTCCAACTACCACAAACAGAACTCATCGAGCTCTTCACATGGGCTTGTGCTAGACATATCTCACCGACCCTACAGGTTCAAACTTTCCAAACATTTGATGAAGCATTCACCATGGCACGAAAGTTAGAGATTCAGGCCATCGAAGAGAAGAAAATCCAATTACGCAATAAGAATTTGGCATTCAATTCGAATGATACCTCTTCTTCTTCCAAACCATAGAACAATTATTCAAAAGCTAAGGGCACCGCTAATGTAGTGGTACTCAAGGCTGGCCCAGCTCATCCATCAAATCAGGCTACCCCCTCATCTAATCTCTCACCCATCCAAACTTTTCAATTCAGACAAGAACAATGGAAATACACCCCAATTGGGGATCCTTACTCTTCTGTCTTAGAAAATCTCATCAAAGTTGGGGCCATCACCCTTCCACCTATAAAACCACACACTAGTTTTGACCCTGCTCGCCCCATGCCCGCATGGTATAAAGAACACGACTTCTGTAACTATCATCAAGTAAAGGGTCATAGTGACGGAAATTACATCACTTTCAAAAACATTGTCCAAGAAATGCTCGAGAAAGGCGAGTTAACCATGGATAATCCTAACGCACCTGCCAATCAAAACCTACACATCTTCAAGAAACCCTTTCCCAATCATTCCCCTTCTGTCTGATCAAACCGGTGAGACCTCAACTCATGATAGCCATACCCGCGAGGTCCATGCTATTTTTAGTGATGCACTGTTGCTTCCCAATTACCCCATATTCCTTCCATAGAGGAGATTCTATCCTAAAATCCTCCTTCTGCATTAGAACCTACCTCACCTGTTCCTCCACACATAGAGGAACACCTTTCACCTCCTTCCTCACCCATGGAGGAGCCCTTCACTAATATCAAGACCATTTCACCTTTGGCTTCTCCACCTAGGAACCGATCACCCACAGTACTTCTTCAATCCATGGAGGATACTTGTTTACCTCCTCCACCCATAGAGGAGCACCCATCATCTCCTCCCCTACAGAGGAGCACCCATCATCTCCTCCACCTATCAGGAGGACCCATTTTCTCCTCCACCTCTCAAAGATCCTGTATAGATACCTTTACCTCTAGGCGAGCATTCTCCATCAGCTACCCAAGATCCTACAGACCTACTTTTAGCTCTCTTACCCACAGAAGCTAAAGCTAACGAATTTCCCTTCTCTAAGACACATTTTATGGGAATAGTCCATTGGGTCCTCATAAACATCACCCATAGACGTGTCATTCTCACATGTTTGGCCGATCACTTAGATTATGTGGATAGAGCCTTACTGTGGGGGTGTCTTCTGCTTCCTATTTCAACAAAAATAGATGTCACTTGCTGATACTTCCACTATCTACCCAAAAATATTTCGACCAATTGAACCAAACACAACCACCTCTATCACAACTTCTTCCACGACACCCATCATAACTCAACACACACCCTTACCCATAACCCAACATACATCTAAATCCAAACCCACACCTACATCATCTTCCTCGACTAAACCTATTACTACCTTAGGGGTCACCCCAACCACCAGCCTTACTCATCCACCTATCAAACTAGATTTAGCTACATCCTCCAAAGTCAACACCAAACCTACTCTGACACCCAAATAGAAGAACCAAACCCATAGAACTCATACCCCAGCTGCGCCAATCATACCTGCATCACCTTCACCCTTTCCTTCCGTCTTAGGACCTCAACCTCCCAACATGGTTAAGAAACCTCCACCCATGGTAATAAACCAAAAACACAACAGCCCACTCCTTCCTTGCAAACCTCTAACATACCCAGGCACCCGACACAACTTACACCCGCACCTGCAACATCTTTACCACCCATACCTCCAATACCCTCAGTAACTTCTTCACTACCCACTACACTTCAGTCTCTGTCCCTCACACCCCCTGCATGACCCGCATCATCTACCTTCACAGCACCTCTGTTATCCCCATGGGTAACTCACCCTCTTCCCCCATCTACTTTTCCTTCTAGATCTCGTACACCCATATCACCTTTACCCAAGAAGGTGCAACCCAAAGACAAAAATCTGCTACCCCCCAATAAGGTAGTCAAAACAACCACACACCCTCCTGCCCATTCATCTACCATACCCCTACCTAAGCAAACACAACCAACACCCAAGACCACTCTAGCACCCAAAACCATAGCTCGACCCACTCCCCCTCCTGCAAAGGACCATTCCTCAACAATCAGACCACACCTACACCCAAACCCACTTTCACTTCCCATTGTGATCCACTAGCAGGGTCCTATGCCAAAATATTAACCAACCTCCTTGAGACTTATGTTATCACATTACCGCCACTCAGACCTTATGACCCCCTCAAAACCCAAGCCAAAAGGGTTTGATGACACTAAAATTTGTACCTACCATCGTATGCTAGGGCATGATGTGGAGAACTGTAAGGCCTTAAAAACCATCCTTATCTAGTTGTGTCCTCCGGAAGCCAACTTTGACGATGACGACCTTCTTGATGAGGACCCTACTTCACCGACACCCATTCCCACAGTCCTTCCCTCATTTCCCACTCAACAACCACAACCTCCACCCCCACAGCTCCTAGAGCCACCTCCAAGATTTGAAATTAACATGGTTTGCATCAGAGAACTTGCCACACCATCACCCAAATGTCGTTGTGCCCAGCTCACTTCACAAGGTTTTTCTCCTCCAGTAGGTTTTTTACCGTCATGTCATTATACCACTCACCCTACACCTTCTCTATTTTCTAACTTCCCTTAGATCAACATGATCCATGTTAATACCCATGCTTAGAAGGATAAAGGTAAGGAAAAGGCAACTGACCCACCAACCAATCCTATACCCAACATACCATCTGCACCATACCTAAAATCACTATCTGTGAACCCACATACCCTATTTCTAATGGGGTCACACATCATACCATGCTCAAACAATTACACCAATCCCCCCTTAACCAATGTCCTTATATGACCTCATTCAAACTTGAGAATCCCATCATCAAGCTCTCATGGAGGTTCTTCAACTCTATTGAGGTTTTACCAATGACCCTACACCCATAGCCTCCATCATCAACCCCTTCATGTAGCCCTCTTACAAAATTACCACCTTTGGATCTTACACCTCACCCTATCAGAGAGATTGCACCAAATAGCCTAGCCTCCAGGGAGGTATATACCAATGATTAGCTTCCCAGAGATACTTCAAAACCATATAAACATCATGTAGACATCTTCATCTGACCACCTTTGATCATTACGACCTGTCAAACTGGGCACATTCATTAACAAATTTCATCCCATGATTCACTCATGGCATACTTGGCTTCATGCAAATACATCTTCACCATGTTGATTCATAAAATGATTTATCACCATACACTAGGCACCAATCACCTTCTTTCGTTACCCCTTGTGAATTTTTTACTCTTGGATCGGGAATTCCAATATAACTGATATCTGGCAGTGACCTTCATGGGTTATAAACAATACTCTGCATCTAAAGTTTCACGAAGTACTCTCCATCTTACCTCCTGATCTCACCTTTTAAAACAATGCAACTTCCTTAAAAATGGTCTCTACATTACATCATCATGGGGGGCCTTCTCTATAAGCGGACTTTGATGGTATTCTCTTATGATGCCTCACGAGTTCTACAATTCCTTATACAATTAAGGAAGTTCATGATGGCATATGTGGAGGTCACTTCAGTGGCCTTGCTGTGGCTAAGCACCTTATTCATTCACCTGGGCTATTACTGGCCCAGACCCTCAACCATGATTGTTGTGACTATGTCAAACGTTGGAAGTAAAATGCCAACAACACACCAACCTTCATCATACACCCAGTCATGCCTTATCAGGTCTCCCATGACCTTTAGGCCCTTCTCTCAATGGGGTTTGGATCTTGTCGGAGAGATTAACCCCCATTCTTCCCAATGACATCAATGGATCATCACCGCTACCGAATACTACACAAAATGGGTTGAGGCCATACCACTCATCTCCATGAAAGCCAAGAAAATATGTGAGTTCATCAATCATCACATCATTTGTCACTTTGGTGTTCCTCATCTCCTCATCACTGATAATGGAAAACAATTCAAAAACAAAACATTACAAAAACTTTGTGACGCCTTCGGCATTCAGCTAAGTTTCTCGTCACCTTATTACCCACAAACTAATGGCCAAGCTAAATCCACTAACAAAACCCTAAACAAAATTCTCATGAAAGTGGTTAACGATACTGGGAAGGACTGGCATATGCACATTCCTTTTGCCCTATGGGCATACCGCACTAGTATCCATACTTCCACTACTGCCACACCATTTTCTCTGGTCTACGGTACAGAGGTTGTTCTACCTCTCGAAGTCCAGATTCCCTCACTCCACATTTCTCTCCATGACATGCTCAATGATGATGACTTTCGTCAGGACCATTTAGCACAACTTGAGTTATTAGATGAACGTCGTCTTAACGCTCTTGATCACCTTCAAGTTTACCAAAAATGTATCAAATGTGCCTATGAAAAATGTCCATGAATGAACCTTCCAAGTCGGTGACCTTGTCCTGAAAGAAAATCAACATGTAACCAAAGCAGAAAAAAGTAAACGGGGAAAATTTGCTCCTAATTGGCTTGGACCATACATCGTGACCCATACTTATGGATCAGGTGCTTATCGTTTATCTTCACTCGATGGTAAACCTGAACCTGAGCCCCTTAATGCCTTGCATCTTCGACCATTCTACTGTTGACTTATAGTCCTACCTCACCTTTTTCCTCTTTCCATGCTCATCCCTTGAGCACTATCCACTTCATACACCTCACCAACGATTAAACAAGAATCATGTGAGTACCCGTCACTTGTTATCTTCTCTTGAATATGTGTACCACGACACTGCACATAGCATGATTCTCATGGATACTTTTCATCTACCTTTAGATGAGATCCCATGGTCATTTCACCCTGCTATCTGAACAAGAATCCTATCCTTCACCTTGGTCTTGTCCATGACTTCAAAGCCCTCACATGGGATCCAACTCCTTGAGTCAAAATTCTAATAAAAAGATGACTCCCTCAAAAGGACATCTTCCTCTCTGCAATCGTTGCTATAAATAGACTGCTCCCTCGAAGGACAGCTATGTAAAGCTCTTTAAAAAAAAGAAGTGAGAGAATTTGAAGCTTCCCGCATCGATCAGCTTCATGAAGACCTCAAGGAGTTCATTTCCTCATCCCATATAGACTTCCCGCATCGATCAGTCTATCTCAAATACAAGTCAAAACAGAAAACTTTTTAGTCATGGACTTGCCCATTATGACCTCAGATCTCTTGCCCAAAGAGCATGCCACCTCATATCATATAAAATTACCCACCTTTCACCCCTCTCACCATTTGCACCCCCATTTTCCTACCGCCTCAAGGGACCTCTTGGAAACCAAGACATTTGGTGATCATGTGACTACTTTTCACCTTAGAACACTCAATCATGCAATGTCTTTAGGGTCTTACGTTCATCACCTCCTCCAAGGTATGATCTACTCGTATGATCCTAACCAATCAGGTGGCTTTATTGCCCCCTCTTATCTTTTAACCATCTTTATTTACATTTTGATTACCTTATACAGGACTTGGTCCTCGACACTTACCTTTGGGGTAATCTTCTTCTTTTTCCACAATCAACATCACCTATACCAATTTTCCTATAACCCACCCACACCTAACAGACCTAAACCCAAATCATGCCTAAAACCTACCAACTCATTTTCCTACCTCCTCATATTCTTCCCTAGCTCATGGGAGAACTACATCGGCCTGAGGTCCCTTTTCACCGGGACTATGTAGGCAACACTCTGAGGGCATGGGGCCCTTGGAGGTTAGCTCGGCCACTCTCTACCCTAACCAATTCATCTTTCATTTTCCTCAAATTACATTCTACCCTACTTAGTTTCCTTTTTATATCTAAAACTTGGAAATTAAACCAAACAAATAACAAGTTGCTTAACATTTTTATCATCACCACAACATACATTTATTATGACTACCATTTCTCTCATCATCATATATTATAAAGCATCTTAAAAATAGCCCATATTATCATTCATTATATAAATTAATGAATCACAACTTCAACCAATTTCAACTCAATTGCCTAAACCAACCTAACTCCACCATGCCTAAACCAACCTAACTCATGCCTAAACCAACCTGACTCCACCATGCCTAAACCAACTTGACTCAACCATGCCTAAACCAACCTGACTCAACCATGCTAATCCAACCTGACTCGACCATGCCTAAACCAACCTGACTCAATCCATGCCTAAACCTGACTCAACCATGATATCCTGAATCTTGATCATGCCTAAACTAGCCTGACTTGATCCATGCCTAAACCAAACCTGACTCGATCCATGCCTACAGCCAACCTGACTCCATATCACAACAACAAATCAAAAGTCTCCTCAAAACATCAACAAATCAAGAATCTCATCCATCTCATCATATAAATAAATATGTGTGTCTCAATACAATATACAGGTGATATCCCATCATGTCTATCTCAAAAAATCATCGGCATGTAGGCCGATACTCAATACAAAATGTCATCGGCACGTAGGCCAGTCTCATATACAATAAAATAATAAACCAATACAAAATCTCTTCGGCACGCAGGCCGGTATATGCTCAAAATATACAAAAACTCTCATACATCCTCACTATCTTCGGCACGTAGGCCAGTATATATCAAAAAAATGACTACAATACATCAACAATCAGGAGCCATATATCAGATATCTCAGCACACATCCTCCATATCTGTGTCACCTGTACCCTCTACCTCCTCGGCCCCAGTCTGGTGACCTGCTAACATCTCCCCACCCATCATGGGTGGTGGTTGGGTCCCTACTGGCACCTCACCTGGAGCTGGTCTCCATGAGCTGGTGGCCTCTCCATGATCTGGCCTCAGAGCTCGATGGCCCCCTGTGCTCTCTACACTGTGAGTGTGAGATCTAGTCCTCTCACTCGAGGCCTGTTGTGCCCGGTACTCTCCATAGGATAGAAAGTCTATCCCGGCACCATCAGCTGATCCTGGTAGTATCTGGCCTCACCTAGGGCATCCCGTAACCTAGATATAGGCACGATCTGTGGTGGCCCCATAGGCCTCGGCCCCTGTACCTATCCTGTGGACCCTGTCCCACTCCTGCCTGTGAACTGGGACCCTGTCCCGGTGCCTGTGGTGGTGCCCTCTACCCCTGTGCCTGTATCTGGGCCTATAAGGCCCCAATCTATGCCTGAGTTGTGGCCAACTGGCCCTGTAACCCTGTCACCTGTGCCTGTAAGGCCAGCCACCTGACCATCATCCCCATCTCCATCTCCATCCCCACCCCCGGCCATCTGGGCCTGAAGACTGGCCACCTGTACATGTAACTCCACTACCTCTGCCTCTGAGCTTGCAAGCTGTGTCTGCACCATACCCAACTAGGTAATCAGCATAGCCACCTGCCCCTGTAGGGCATCCCTCTGCACCGTGATGGTGGCTAGATCCGGCTGCCCCGACCTGGGTGGTATGGCTCGTAAATTTTCCATCCACCACTGTCTATATCTTTCTGTGACCCCGGCATCATCAATCCATAGGTCCACTACCTGCTCCTCCTACCCTGTGGGCACTGTCAGCTGTGGTAGAGGTAAGGGCCTCTCCACATCATCTCTCCTATACTGCGGGAAGGGTGGAGGTATGTCCTGTAGCAGCCCAAACTACCACCTAACTCTGTCAACTGGGATCATCTCGTGCTCCCCGACACGGTGACCCTGTATCCATCTCAATAGCTGGAGCTCAGCTAGCTCATCATGCATATGCCTATATGATGGGAAGTCCACATACGGCCTCCATATGATGTCCACTCCAGACAACCCCTCCAATAAACACCAGAAATAGGCCACATCATGTGTGGGCCTGTCTGATCTCCACTCTCCAATAGCAGGCACCCATCACCTGTACCCCACCCGCACCAATCTCGGTGGAAATGCATCTGCTTGGGGCATCCCTACTGGCCGCACACAAACTATGTGCTCATAAGCCCAGCAATGAAGTAAAAAGGTACAACACAGGCTGAACCTGCAGCCACCCATATGCCCATAACTCCCTATATAGCTACACCAGGAATGTTGGCACCCAGGAAAAGCGGGTCTGGTCTATCATCATGTCATGTAATACCCCCATCAAATATCAGGGAAACCACCCACCCTCTGCATCTGGCAGTGCAAAGCAACACACTGCCTCCATCAATAGAACTACTAGCCTCGTCTCCTCCAGATGGGCTAGGTACATCTCTCCATAGCAAATGCTGGCACTATGGAATGTCAGCTCGGCCATCCCCTCTCCAAACACCGTCAGCATCATCTCCTCTGAGGCCTCAGAGGAGATCGAATAGACCTGTGTACCCAATATGGGTAGCCGCAGAATCTTGAACATCCTCCAGGGTGACAGTGATCTCACCCGTCGATAGGTGGAACATGTTGGTCACGGAATCCCATCTATCGATGAGTGCGACCATCAGACTCGGCTACTGGACCGCATGCCGATAGCGTCAGACCCCACTCAGGCCCACCGCCTCCACATGTTGTAGCTCCTCAGGGGTCACTGCACCACAAACTATCACGAGCAGGGGTGGAACCCTGTCCCGCATGCATAACTGATCTCTCCCCTGCATCCAATACAAACAACAAATTAATCTACATTTCTCATACCCATACTCACCCACTATCATTTTTCTGCACCCTATTTTACCTCTACCCATCTCAACCACCCAACCTGTGGCACTTTTGGCCCCTTACTCTCCAAAACCTGACTGGTGCCGGTTCTCTCTAACTGACCCCAGTCACCCCTAAACCGGCATCGGTCACCTGTTTCGTGACCGATACCGGTTCAATAATACCGACGCCGGTTCAACCCGACCGATGTCGGTCACTGTCGCGGTGAAAACCCATGACCCCCAAACCCTCCCTTCTCAAAAAATTCCTACCCTGACACTTCTCCCACCTAAAATCACCTACACCTCCCCCCTACACCTCATTCCTTCCCCTCTTCTCCCACTTATCTCTCTCCCCCCTCCTATTCGACCTAATTTAGCCTCCCATCTTCCCAATTTTATTTTCCCCCACACATAATAAAAACAAATAAAACAAAAACAAAAAACCCAATTTGCAAATCACCTAATCTATCTAACAAAATACAACAAGAGTTGGACGCTTACCTCATCATGTTGCCATCATCATGGTGGCACATCTGGCCACTGCACCGGTGGCCCACCCGATCCCTCTCCAGGCCTCTGCCATCACAAAATCTCTACCCACGTCTCCAACCAATCGAATCACGCCCACCGATCCTGTGGACCCACCTCTCTACAACCAATCACCCACTGCTCAGATCACCAACTCACCACTCCATTCCATCTGGACACTTTTCCCTTTTTTTCTCTCTCCTTTGTCATTTTCTCAATTCACTAAATGACAAATGAATAACAAAAACACAGATTTTTTGTTTTTATAACAAACCCAACCTAACCGACGCCGGTTTTACCTTCACCGGCATCGGTCACGTGCCCTACCTTACCATGATTGATTCCACTCTACCAGCGTCGGTTACCCTTGACCGGCATCAGTCACCCTCTCTTGCACCTTGCCCTAAATTTTACCCTATTACCCTACCCATCCCTCTTTTTTTTCCACACCCAACCTTTACCCAAACCATTTACCTCACCCTCCTGACCTCATCATTTACTGCCTAACCTCATCCTCCTTTGGGGACTCATTATTTTACCCATACCTCGGCCTTACCCATGCCGTGACCTAGATATTTAGACCTGGACCATCGCTAGTGACCTTTGACCTCATGTGTTCGCTATACTTTGCAGCACTGTTACCTATGTTGATTGACCTAATGACCTTACCTTGCCTCTTGTTGTGACCATTTATCCTGACCCTACCTTTGGTGTACCAGAACATACCTAAATGTTCCTGCACCTAACCTACGTCATGTTTCCTGACCATATCCTATACCTTGGATACCAGAATCACTTCAACCTTGTTTGGATAAACCTATCGACCTTAGACAATGTAGAGTTTTCCTGCTCTTCAACCTGGTAGCGTGCTGCAGTTTATACGTGTGCGTGCATTTGACTGTTACTACCTTTGACCCTGACCCATTACCTAGATTACCCGAGTAGACCTTTTTCCTTTTTCCCCCCATTCCCCATCTTCCTGTTCATCACATTCACCTTTTAATCAAACCACTCACCAAATCTACCGTTTGCCTCGCCAGTTCCTGGTTTGAGGGGGATCACCTTCACCCACACATGGGGCAACCACATCTTATTTTTGTTAGCGTCGCTTACCAATACAAGCTACGCAACAAAAAGGGGCAAAATGTAGACACTAAAATTAGGTCACACTCCCCTTTGGTCCCTCGACAAATAAACACCTTCATCACATTCACCTAGCCATGGCCCCCTTCACCCCACTAATATTAATTTAATTATTTAATTAAATTAATTCATTATCCTCACCATATTTATTATTTAAATATCTTAATTTAGATAATGCCCACACATCCACCTCACCTAGACACCTCATCAAGCCACCTCACCCTAAGACCTATTCTTAGTAAGTTGCCATAACTAACTAAGACTTACCCAAACCCTAAAAATCAATGCCTACATTCCCTCTAACCACATTCCCACATACTTACAAGAAGCTTCCAGTCTAATCCATGGGTTAACGACACAAGATCCCAGAAAATCAAGGGGATCTGCCTAGTTTAGTAAACCTAGGAAATCCTGCCCTAACCGACGCCGGTTACCCTTAACCACCGTCGGTTAAGACGGAACCACCGTCGGTCACCTTTTAATCCCCAAAACAACCTTATTTTTGAGGTTGGAAAAAGGTTGGCAGATTCCTGAGAGATAACACATCTTTTGAGAACAAGTTTCCATGAGAACACACATGCAAGGAAGGAGATCAAGCATTTTCTCTTGCACAGACATCCAACATTCATCCAACAACCACCCAGCATAGATTTGATCCAACCAAGAAAAAAGGAATGCACATGCAGCCCATGCAGGAGCTTTCCAATGTTTGGTGATCCTCAACAGCATTCAACCTCTTACCAACACCTTCATTCATCACTCACAGGCACCCAGAACCAGATTTCAAGTAAGTAGAACAGTTTACTCCTCTGGTTCATTCATTTAATCATTGTATCTTCATCCTTTGTTCTCCTAGCCACCCATTGACCTCCTTTAATACTCACCCCTCCATATCCCCATTAAAACCTCACCAAATCCCATCCAAACAACTTAATACCTCATTTCGACCAGCCTAGTCCTTTGTGCAATCATAAGGGAGATCCAAAGCTCATTTTGTGGCATTCCCAGTTTTCCACAGTAACCGGCACCGGTTCTCCCCAACCGGCATCGGTCACCCTTAACCGGCATCGGTCTCTGTATTTACCAATACAACCCAGAACAGTAACCTACCCACCTATTCTCACATCACCCTTAATCACCTGTGACCTACCTAAGACCTCTGTCAGACCTGCAGAGACCCAGAACCAACTACTTGACCTTCGGATCTTATTTTAACCTAGCCTGTTAGATTAGATATTTCTTATTGTGTTTTAAATGAGATACCTAAATCATTTTAATTACAATAGGATTTACTTCATTACCAACATTAAATTGTTTTAAACAGTGGACTGACAGCCATCTAGGAAGTATCACACTTCCCGGATCTAGCACACGCTAGGCAGTTCACTGCACATATTGTTTAACTTTTATTTGGTGGTCTTGTGTTCCATTTCAGGTAGTTCCTCCCAGCCAAAAGGAAGCTCTCACGATCAGTTGTGGATCAAGGAGTCAACACGCACGCAACAACCTATCAACCATCATTTCAACATGGTATTCCTCCTACGCCCGTTACCCTATCTATTTCGTCACTTTCAAAGAAACGTCTAAGAATCAGGTGATGTCCTTATCAAAGGGGTAAGGACATAGTTCTTCATACAAATATTTCCTATTATATCATATGTTTCCCTCTTGTAGCATAGTAAGTGTGTCTTTCATGGATTGTAATTCTTTTTTAATGAGTTGTTCTTTGGTTAGGTGACATTGATCTTTATGCCTTCAGCCACTTTATAGGTCATGTCACTATATGGATTGAAAGTGGAACTCACTAGATTTCATTTTGAGCTTGTCTTTGTATACATTCCTATTTGAAGAGCCTAAGTTTGTACTAATTTTTTGGCTCAGTTTTAGGATCAATATTTGAAGGATCTCTTCTTCAACTAAAGGATCATCTTCCTCATTGAACTTGGGAGGTGGTGAGGCTTTGCGCTCAATCTTCACTTTACGTGAAGACTTTGTAATAAGGTCATCATGGATCACCAAGTGGCTTGGATGGGCCTCCTTTCAATGGTGTTATGATGTTTCCCAGAAGTAGAACCATACCCTACATCAAAGGGGTTATCCATGTCTAAGAGGGACCTTCATTCTTCTCTTTTATGATTAATGGCCTTGTTTCCACTTCACGTTCTTATGGAAGATTAGTCCCCTAGTTCTAAGACTCTTGTGAGAACTTGATCCCTGTTGTAATAAAGGAGTTCATCAAATCTTACCTAGGTCTAATTGGTGTTGTTCTTCAGAAGATTCAAACTCCTCTTCGCTATGATCAATCAATGGATCTGCATCCTTGACTTGTGAAAAGAGAGGTGCTAAGTTGTTTTCACTGAATGGGAAGTATTCAAAAGGTATTTTCTCCTAAGTTGAGCACTCATTTGGTTTGGATGCCATCTTCGTGATTGTAGGCATCACTAGTCAAAAGTTATACTAGGTTTTGTCTAAATGTCTTCAAAGTTTACATGAAACCTAGGAGTGTGTTTGTGGAAGTCATTCGTTGTGATGTTGAAATAACCTAGTGTGTTCTAGAAGTAATGTTATGCAGTTGTTTTTATCAATCAAAGAACACTCATAAGAACACTCAAATGCAATGATCACTCAAATTGTCATTTTGCCAAGTTTATACCCTAACTATGATTCTAGGGAAGGGTCCAAAGCAGATAGTGACAATATTGTATCAATACGTAGGTCAAGTTAGAATTCTAACAAGGCCTAAATATTAAAGTGGTACTGACATGTAATCTCTCGACGAGGTATACTAAAACTAGTTTGAATGCCGATGAAAGCTATTTTTTCTAAAAAATGGAAGTTGTGAGTATAGTATAGTGTAACAAACACTATCCTGATACATTAACCGAGAAAGAAAGGTGTTAGTATCAAGATGAAGTTATTTCGGTGTATATAAGGCAATATCAACACCCTAAAAAGACTTAGATGATGTTAGAACTGAAATGAAGTATGAGTATAGCAAGAAGTTGTTAGTTGCGCAAGCAAGTGTAACCACACAATAAAGGGACTTATATCAAGTTCTCAAGAAATTGAAAACATGACGTAAGTACCAAAATTGTGTGACTATAATGCGAGCAAAACTATCAACCTAAGGAGAGATACATGATGAACCAAAATCGTAGTAGTGAAGACGATCTTGAAATCAAGATCAAAGAACTATCAAAGATACGAAAACGTATTTACGCACTTTAGATGTTTAACAACATAGCCACAAACATGGATTGGCATAAACAGACAAAAAAGTGGCAAGTACTATGTTTGATAAAATGCATGAGGTATGCTTCCTTCTCACCCCAAAAAATGGGTGGCAAGAACGTAAGGGTATAAATCAAAAGGCATGAAAATAAACTAAGGGCCACTTGGGCATAGATTTTCACCTCATCCAAAGGTGAGAATGAAACCGAGCTAAGTGATGACATCACTTAATTCCATGATGAAAGAAACTTAGTTCAAACTTACATGGGCTCTTTCCCTTGTTCGAGAAACAAGGTTCAGACTCCAAGTGAGTCGTCACTTCGTGATGGCTTGACGTGACAATGGACTAGCAAAGTGGGCTCCAAGACAAAATGGCTTCCCTAATAAGACCTCTCAAACTAGGTGTCACAAGTTGTCTAAGATGTGAGCTTGATTTACCCAAAGATTTTCACTGACCTAATTTGGGAGTATCTCAGCTTTACTTTACCCCCTTCTGATATAATGAGAAACTATTGTTCAGTTGTACCATCACTGGGGTCTTGATATGGACAACTTTGACTTTAACTTACAATGTGAAACTAGTCAAGTGGGTAAGTAACACTTCCTGTTTTCATCCAAGAGGTTACTCAAGTGGTGGATTACTTTAGGGTTCCTGGAACCACCCCCATTGTTGTAGCTTAAGGCATTATGCCAAAGGGGTTATGTTCTAGTTGAGAGAATAGGGATGTACCCTTTTCCAAAACCTGCAATACAGTGTGAAGTGAAGTGGTGTGTTTTTTATCTTGCTTAACTTAATGTGGTTTTAAGTAGCACATCGTTTGGAAACCTATATGAAAACACATGTATTAGAATCTTTTGTATTGTCTTGGTGTCTTTCTTTGACAATCGTTAGGACCTACATACGAGGAGTTAGTAATTTTTCACTTGAAATATATTGAGAAAGAGAATTTACACGTTTGCTTTTAATTCCTAAGATCACAAAAAGGCGCATGAAGGAAGAGCATACACAATGTGAAAATTCCACTAAAACAAATTATATGGAAAGTATTTTACCAAAGGAAACTATTTTAGAAAACTTTGAAGTTTTATAAAACAAGTGTTTTTAGAATGTGACAAAAGGTTTTAGAAGTGTTTTGATCTCCCAACATCACCTAGAAGGTGCGAGGGGAGAGAGCATACACACTTCAAAAACCTTTTTAACTCAGAAACTAGTGAAACACTTAAGCTATGGTTAGTCAAACAATAAATTAAGAAACCCTACAATCACTTGTTAGAACTGGCAAATCCTAGTGTGAAACACCAACATAAAAGATTAAGAAAATGAATCCTTAAATATTTTTAAAATTTGACAATAGTTAAAATTTTACACTCATAACACTTAATATTGAATGGACAATGATTGCCCCTAGGAGTAATTAATATGGCCCCAACCAAATTTTGTAATATCATGGCATTTTTATGATAGTGGTATGACTCAAACTCTACGAGCCTACCAGACAAGTGTGTTAGGGTTTCACCAAAAATCATATGAACTCTCAGGAACAATAGATATTGTACAAGAAAAATAAATTAAAAAATTTATATGTGATAAAAACTATAGCACGTCCAAAGACACAATTGCTTCCCACTCCGATTTAGTCGATTTTAAATGTGACTGCACTACGAGTTAAATGACTAGAGATACAACTTATGAGAAAAATGATAGTGCATTGTAATGACAGTATGCCAATATACGCCAATGTATGTTTGAGTGACATTTGTGCACGTAAAAAATGATTATGACAATTGATCCAAGACACAGGGTTCTATGGGTTTGGGCTGCGCCTAGTAAGACTCATGATATTCTAAATGTGTCCCAATGTTAAAGAGTAACTATGATGGGTAGATTTGTACTGTGTGCACCAATATCGACATTTTTGGGTGTTTACGCCCCTCTGTTAAGGGTTTTTAAATACTGAATTACCCCCTTCTAGGACACCTGTAATATGCGTACCCCCTGAAAAACCTGCAAAAGTCACGGAAATGAAAAATTTTAACAAGAAAACAAGTTAAAGTTAGTCAAGGAAGCCTATTTGGAAGCTCAAACTTCATGAAAAATGTATGAACAATGATGATTTATGGGTCACATAAAACCTGCCTAAATCATAGCTAAGGATAAAAGTTGTTTCCCTATAAAAACATGTAAAGTTTAGACTTAAAAAAAACTTTCAAAAAGGCCCCTAGAGGATAATGGTGATTTTCCCACCGGGCGTACCAAATGTGTTCAATGAAAAGTTACAAAATCCATGGACATGGGGTAAGAATCTCTAAAGAAACCCCATAGGCTTTTAAAAACTAATCAGTTAGGACCATCAGATAGGAAATAAACAAGGATTCTTACACTTTGCATAACATTAAACTTGAAAGAAACAAACAAAATCTAATATATTTAGTAATCCTCTATTCTTGAAATCTTGCACAAATGAAACCTATTAAGGACTCTAAGCAATTAGTTTGTGATTATGAGAATGGGAGCTCACCATTAATGGATTCAAGGCCAATGGTTCTTCCCATTTACTCAATGCTTGTGTGTGTGGTGTAATGACAAATCAATAGCTTAATAAAGAAATGAAATAAGCTCCTAACCCTAAGAAAAATTCTATAGTTTATATTAGTAAGAAGGAGAGTTTTTAGAAATGAAAGGGGGGTAGTGGGCTATTTATAGTTTTCCATTTGGGAAAGTGGGGGAATTTTGGTGCATGTGGGACTAAAGGATAAATTTCCAAAAAGCACTTCGATTAGGGAGTCAAAGTAAGATTTGACTAGGTTTAGAAGAGGTTAATCATTGTTTAGGACTAGACTAAAATAGGTTAGGCTAGTTAATCATGTTTAGAGAGGAATTAGGGTTTCAAGAGAGTTTTGAGAGGTCTAATCAATCCAATGAAATGGATTGATAGTCTAGGAAGTTAGTAAGAAGTGGTCTAAAAGGGATTGAGAAGATGGTTTAGTCAATAAAAGGCTATATTATCCTGTTTAATTGATTTATAAGAGGAATACGACCAAAAGAGTGTCATAAGAGGGGAGTTAGATAGGTCTAAATGACATGGTATGTTGTTAATTTGAGTGAAGTGAGAATAGTTAGTGCAATATTAGGAATAATAGTGCTTTGATCAAACTACATGTGTATACAATCATATTATAGAAAATTACTAATTTTTTGTGTGTTCCCTTGTGAGTAATACCATAATAATACATGGAGCTATTGATGAGAGACATTAGTTGTTGTTGACTACATGAGTTTGCAAATCACCTTAACTAACCTTGCGTGAGATTTACATCAAGGATAAATGCTTGGTTATATGGTATGAGGTAATATTTGGGATCCCTTGAGATATTATGGTGTATATATCATATGTATGTTTAGATATTAAACATTTATTTTTGAAAATAAAGATAAAACCACATATTATGTTGGCATGAAATAATTTTTTGTGTGCAAATTATGAGTTTTTACTAATACTCAGCCAGGAGTTAAGCCCCTCCTTATTTGATATGGGGAGTCTCCCATTATTGAATGTAAACTAAACTAAATATGTGGGTGGTCGTTAAGTCAGGGATCACATAGGAGTAATCTCCACTAAACTTATGACAAATTTCTTGTATGAATTACAAGGGAGGAATTACAAAAAAGAGGTAAATGGGAGTAGGAAAAATAAGGAGAGAGGGGGTTAATCTTGTAAATAGGCACTAAAAATTTTTCACAAGCATTGACCAAAGTAGGTCCACATTCAATTAAAATAATGTAAGCCATTAGCAAGACCGATAAACAAGATATGTGAAGTTATATAAATATATCAATCAATGAAAAAAATTTCTTCTTGGTTGTACAAGATTATAATGCTCATGCAAAATTGGAAAGTAAAGAGAGTATAGGAACATTGACAAAGAAATAGAAGAATTACAACTTTTATTGCTTGATGTAGAAGTGGTAATCTCAACAACATACATTCAATAAATAATTTTCAACCCCTTGGAAAAGAGAAGGAATTACAATATATAGCTATTTACAATGGCTCTTCATCTTCCCCATGTGAATTTTTAAGTTAAATTCTAATTCTCAACGAAGAAAAATAACTTTAAGTGACTTAGGTCACTTTTTCCCACAAACTTTATTCTCAATGAAGAAATAGAAATATAAAGAGAGAAAGAGAGGAGAGAAGAGAGAGAGAGAGAGAGAGAGAGAGAGAGAGATGAATCTCCAAGCTTTAATGATGAATTATGAAGAATGGAGAGGCTCTGATCATGAATAAGATCCACTCTTGATCCTGATGAACTCATCAATGATGCTTCGGTGATGTTGAACTCATGATGAATCAACTTTGACCCTTCTACAATATAAAAAGCCTCCTCTTGAATGATCAATAATTGTATCCTATGGGGTACATTGAGAAAAGAAGTTATAAGAACTTGATCAATAGACCATTGAAAATAATTGAATAATACCCTAATTTTCCTCGAACCAATATTTATAAACCATGAATCACTAACATGTCTTCTTGATCAACCATTCATATGAAATGAACCTGAAACAATTTACCTGCATAATGCAATCATGATGATATTTCTACCTATCACCTTGAGGACATAGTGACCAATGAATTTGAGGCATGACACCTTCCATACTCTAAGAGGGGTGAAGGGAAGAGAGATGGGATGAAATTTCATTCACATTATGATCAATCACTCTAAATGAGATGAAGCAAAATGTCCTCCAGGGCCAAAATACACATTGAGACTAAAATTGGGAACCAAAGGGGCTTCCCTTTCCACTTTAGTCATGATTAAACTTTCAATCCTATTTCAATCATTAAATTATACCCCTCACTCTAATGAGGAAAGCACTTGAGACTTGGTCACATTATGATGCAAAGGTTTAAAATAGCCATGTGATTTGAAACACATGACATTTACTTTGAGAGAATCCCCAATGGAGACATAACAATGATAATCATCATGTTTCCCATTATGAAATCTTTTGAATCAATCCAATTGATTTTTTTATCAAGAATCCTCCGACATACGTTGACAAGCCCACAAATGAGCTTTCTTTCATTTAACCCTTTACTTTGAATCATGGAAATTCACGTGATCCACTAAAATTGAAATGGGCCCGGACCTAGAGTTTTGAAGATTAATCTTTAATTTTTATGATCTAATTATCCTTAAGAAAGTGATAATGAATTATATGTTGTAGGAAAAAATGGATTCTGCAGTCCGTTTCCAGAAACCCGTAAATTTGAGTGCAATTTGGTGTTACTGGCTACTGATTTTGTAATTCGGGCAAAATTTGAGAAAATTAAATAAAAAATTTACACAACTTATTATTCATAGGGAATATAATTCCAATATGAACAAGTTATCAAAAATTGGTTATATTCTCTTTTCAAAATCAGCAGAAAATTTGAAAATGGGTTCTGGTTGTGGGAAAAGCTTGATAAATGGTGAAATGGTGAGGTAGGGAAAAAAATTCAAATGATCATTCCATGAGAAATTTTATCCATTTATATCTCATATTAGGATCATTTCAAATATCTTGGGATATGAATGGATGCTCCAAATTTCAAGGGATTCTCTCACAGGGTTTGAGAGAACGAGCCAGATCAATTTTTCAAAGGTGTGGGTTTTGAAGGGATTTTTGGAGTTGTAGGAGAGTTTTTCTTGTATATTTTTATTTATTACACTTGAGATTATAAATTATGGTTCAAAAAAATTAATTTTATCATAGGAATTATTCCTCCAAGTTTCAAATGGTTCCTTTATGGGATTTGGAGAAATCATACTTGCAAATATTAATTTTTTGAAGTGCCAAGCAAAGTTTGTCAAAAAAAAAAGTCATCCATATATTTTTAACCTATTTTTCATGTGAAGTGAGTATTATATCATATTTGAAATAATTTCACATAAGGAACCTTTGGTTCAAAATTTTGTGGTAAACGGAGTAGATAGGATAGGAGATATGAAGGAAACAAGATTGAGGTAACTAGGGCATCAAAGGATGTTTCTTGTTGTTTGGATTAACACACCAGATTTAAAGGAGCTATAATGCTTCCACTCTTTACATTTTTTCTTATTTTTTGAGTTTATGTGTTGTTGGAGGAAAGAAATGAATGCACTTATATGGTGGAAGTTGGAGTGGAGGAAGCACATGGTGAAATGGAAGGAATGGGAGAAGTGGAGAAGTGGAGTTTAGGATGTCCCATTACACCTAGGAACCACTTTTGGGTGAAATTACACCTCAAAATTGTAGCACTTGGGTGCATGTTTGAGTTTGGGGTGTGTCATTTCCCTTGGATGGGTGAAAAACACACCATGCACATCTCTCACAACACTTTTTTTTCATGTTTTTTCCATGGCTTGTATGGAATGCATGTACATGATGGAAATGGAAGAATCACAGCATGGCACTAATTTTGGTGGTGAAATTTCACCTCAAAAGTGTGCCTAAGGTGTATGGATGTGTTGAAAAATGTTCTTGGAGGGAAAAGATGGGTCCCACCATAACTTAAAGCACATTAAACAACTCAAAAAGTGCACTTTTAAGTCTTCCACCTTATGTTTTTGAGTTATGAAATGTACCAATGGGAGTGAGGCACACTTTCAAGGTGAAATTTCACCAAAGTGACAAAGGTGCAATATGACACCAAAATTTCTCCCAAGCACTTGAGTTCATGCTTCAGAACTTGATTTAGACCCCTAACAAACTTCAATAATTGTTTTCTTCACCCCGGGATCAATTTTTCATGGAGTTTAGTCATCCAATATATGAATTTGCATGGAAAAGGGAGAATTAATCTAATGAAAACATTTAAGACTTGAAAATGTGATATTCAGTCAAGTTTTACCTGTACCCTCTTTTTTGAATCAGACGGTGCTAGTGAGCTAAAGTGTAGAAGTAGTTTCCAACAAGTTTGGGCTGAAATAAATTATGGTTCCTATGGAGTATTAAAATACCCCCACTTGAGATTTTAATATAGGCTCACAACTCCACCAGAGGTTCCAAGAATCTTATGTGCAATAATAAAGTGCAAAGAGGCCACCTTGAATCAGTGTCTAAGAGTTTCTCCCTTTTTATGTTCTAAAAACTTTGTCACACTTATTCCATCACAAATTAGGCTCCAAAATATTTCCAATTCTTTGGATATGAGATCCCAAAACTTCACAGGGATCCTAAAACATTCCATTGAAGTTGAATCCTTGACAAAGTTTGAACACTCCTTTTTCTCAAAAAGTGCCTATGAGGAAAGTTTTCCCAAGACCACCCAAAAGTTTCCAGAATGCTTCCTAAGTCATATCATCACATAAAATACTCTATACACCTTTCAAATTACTATAACCAAGAATTTTGAAATGCTTTGAGGCTCCTAAAAACATCTGTCGTGGAATTTGATCTTTGAAAATGGGTAATTTAGACAATTTAGATAATTTGGGCAGTTTTACCTAGTTTGACCAGAAAGGGAAAATTTTCAATTGGGTTGTCATATAAGCCATGGATAAAAACTTACAATCAAATGTAATTTCGCATGTGTAAAACCAAACTCCAAAAACCTACTAGTTTTTTTCCCAGCATGCGCCAAAAATTAGAGTTTTTAATAGGGCATGGACACCCATCAAAGAATAATGAAGGGTGATTTTTTGTCTGATGGGGTTGCATGTACGGACCTTCATCGTGTAAGCTTTAGTATTGTTTTATTAATAAGCATTTGTGTTGGTTTAGTGCATGTGAGTTGTAATACTTCAATGGCATGAGTTCCCTGGAAAAAATTGGGTAAAATAAATAAATATAATCATTTTGTTTCCATAGATGGTGCCCTTATCCAAAAAATTTATCTTGAGGAAACCCTAGACTATACCCTCAATATGTCAATCTAGCCTATGGTGGCTGTGTGGATATTTTTGCTTGGTGTTTGATGAACACGTGAGAATGTGCAAAATGTGGAGACATGCTTAGGCATGTGAAATGTTTGAAAAAAATCCCCAAAGAAATGTTTTCATATGGAATGTGGTGGTTTTAAATCATGCACAAGATGTATTTTTGAAAATTTTGTGGAACCCTTCAAGCAAATGCAACTGGGATGTGTAACGTCAAACTCCAACTATCGCTTGTAAAATCGATACAAGAATGGACTCTTCTTCTCCCTTCTTAACTCATTTCAATATTTTGTGGTTTTAATTAAGGAAATAAAAAATGTTAAAAACGTTTATCAAAACATAAAATTTTATTATTGATTTCAAATGCTAGATCAAATCACTTCCTTTAAATAGACATTGAGATGAACCCACCACGAGAATAGTTGTATGGGTGATGTGATAAAACAAAAAACTTTGAAATCCCTCTAAACAAACTGATAATATGTTTACCGTGGTACACATTTAGTAAGTAGACAAATTGGAATGTAAAACATGTTTTTAAAATAAAAATTGACAATTTTAAACATACCTCAAATTGTGCCAAACGCATCTCAAAAATGATGCGCAAGAAGCATCTATAAACCTCATTTTCAATTTTAAACTATTGTAACATATTCCTTTATCATATTAAGATCTCATTCCAACCAAGAAATATCATCTAAACATCGGTGAATAATTTTACAAAGTGGGTTTCTGGCCCACTTCAAAAAACTAGTTGTTGGGAGCAACCGCTTACTACAATCGAACCCTCTCTAAATCACCTCAAATTTTGTGCCTATGGATTCCATAAGTAAAATTTTACCCTTCAAACCTATTTTTTACTATATACAGAATAGTGTACCATATATTTTTATCTTTTTTCCCTCCAAAAATCTTGTTTTTTGCACCCATTTCGGAGCCAATTTGGCTTAGTTGGTTGAAGGGAAAACAATTGAAATTAGCCAACTGGCTCTAGAAATTCATTTCTAGTTTGAGCCCTAGTTACCAGTTTTGGACCTCGTCAATTTTCATGATTTTATGTATAATATAGAATAGGTTAATATCATTAAACATCCCATCCTCATGTTTCATGCCCTTTTTACAGGCCAATTTTGTGGTCACTTTGACTAGTTTGCGCAATAGCGTAACCAAGACCTATAGACCCATGTTGACCCTCTAAGTTTATTCGATGGGTAAAAATAATTGTGATGCCTGAAATCATGTATAATGATGGAAAATAAATTTTCCAATACACTTAAACAAGACAGTTAATGAATGGTTAGAATCGTGTGGCAAATTGGCATATCTATCTAGATCCCTATAGTGATAGCAGAAACGAGAACCGGGTTAGAGATTGTAAAACTTTGTGATACTCTGAAAAACATTTTTTAAATGTGAATGTTATGAATCAAAATTTATTATTTTATTTCTCACCCTCTCTTATCATGGAAATGTACTAATTTACTTGTGTAAAATAAAATGAGCATTTTCTCTCTCTTACCTTTCTCTGAACATGAAAAGTTGTCTTGGTTTGAAAAGTATGGAAAGTAAATATTTAGTTATCTCTCTCTAACTATAGGTTAATTTTGTAAGTATTGATAATGTGTTAGATAGGAGAGGTGGGTCCATGTCATCGTTCTCAGTGACCATGTTTACATACTCTGACAGGTTTTAGATAGTGACTGGATTAAGATGATTGATGAATTATGAGTTTAAAATTTGGTTATAGCTTATAAAATGTGTAATCTTTATGGAATAATAAATGTATTTTATTTTATTAATTTTACTTTCTGTATAAAATTAAGAAATAAAATTTGTTTTGCATTATGTTTATGGTGATTAACAAAATTATGTAATTATATGTTGTGTTTTATAGTTTAGTTCTATCAGAAAACTTGTATTTAGTTACCATGGTATTTTCTTGTACTTTACATGATTATATGGTAGTAAACTTAAACTATTAAACTATTGAAAAATAAAGAAGATCTTTTATCATAACCATAATGTTCCTAATTTGGTTCAAACCATGGTGTATGAGCGAACAATGTGAAACAATCCCCTTTGTAATCAAATTCGATTCCATAGCTTGTCGAGTACTCGGGACTCTCGTATGATTTATATTATTAAATGATATAGGTAAGAGTTTGTATCTTGAAAATAGCATAGATTGGTGTTGGTTCGAGCAAATATTTTTGCGAGATGAGATTGCCTAGTTGTCCACTAGTGTTTTCTCTGTAGTGGTTTATGTCCCTTGTGATAATATTAGGAATGGAAAGTGCTAACTAGGCTTGTGACAAGGTAATGTCATTATTGTACAAAGTCCTCGTGAGATGGGTATGTGTTATGCATCTAGTTTTGACCCTATCGTAGGTTATAGAGGTTGTGATTAATAGGTGAATGATCATCTATTTTGTACCATTGTAATTTGGATGGTTATTGTACCAGTTAGAATTGAAAGTAACAATTTGAAAATGGTGGATTTTACCTATTTTCTAGTGATGTTCTGACTTATAAAATCACTTAGTCGTCACAATAAAAATAATAACTAGTATATGTGAGTTTTTGTTTTGGGTGAAAAGTGACAATTAAGTTATAGTATAAAATAATAACTCTTGTTGTAAAGAATGGTCCCCTTGAACTTACCCTTATGCCCTTATTTCCCTAGTAGTACCGAACTCCTTAGTCAACTCTTGACCGTGTTACCACCTGTCACTATATTATGATTTAGCTTTTGCTTATATCAAGAAAATATGTCATACTCTTGTTTTCATGACCATCTTGTGGAAGGTAAACATTATACCTTTCACATCCTTTGCACATGACCCATGTGAATGTCCCTTCATTTCCCTCATGAACCAATTTGTCTTCTTCACAAGTAAGAAACTAAAAGACTTGTTAATAGTGTCAATCGCATGTGAAAGAACCCAATTATGACATTATTAAGCCTTGTAGATAAAATTGTTATCTTGGCAAGTAACAATGGAATACCTTGGGATTTTACAAAGGTTTTGTGAGATAAGGATGTTTGAATACTCTAGTATTTGACTTGTAGTAGGGTATAGATCCCTTGAGTGCAAATAAAAACTCAACTCAATCTCAAGACCTCTTAAAATTTTGATTTTGAATAATACCTTGTAATTAACTACAAGCTATTGATTTGTTTGTAACAAGATGTTGTGGAAGAGGTCAATAGGAAACTCAAAGTTGTACCTTTAACTTAACTATTAAACCCCTTATTACCGATAAAAAAATAAAAAATGTTTCATGTGGAAACACATGTTTGGTAACATAAACCCAATTAATAATTGAATCACAAAATTTAATTATGGTGAGGAATCAAGAATTATGATGTATGTTAATTATGAGTGAGCGTTTTAATGAAATGTGAAATATGCAGATTTTGAAATGATAACATAGGTGTTCCTGTACATCAAGGTGGTATGATTAATGATGTAAAATATGAAGTCTTTCCCCACTATCAAATAATACCTAATAATATGCATTCATAGTGTAAAGTGAATTTTCCTTATATCTTATAAAAAGGTGGTCAACCTTACATTGTTTATAACAGTTAAATGGACTCATTCCCATGTTAGGACGTGATTTCTTGGGAACATGGATTCTCATTTTGGATATTATGTTATATAAATATAATGCACTTTAAATGATATCAAAATTATCAAAACGACATAACTTACTATAATATAAATGAAAGTAAATGGATTATATTCTCAGTGACTAAATGTTCTTAATGAAATGGGAAACTTGCAATTTTGAGACAAAAGCATATGTTTTGTAAACATAAGTGTGGTTTAATCAATGATGCTAAATGAATGAATTCAACAAAAGGGAAATGTGAACTAATTTACATGTGTACATTATGGGCAAAGCCCTTTATTCATATTCCCCTCTTGATGTCATTATATTATATAGTGTTGCACTCATTCAAGTGAATGTGGTATCGTGATTGTTGTCTCATTCCTAAGAATGAATGCACTTTTTATATTATTATTTTTCATCTAGCCAATGCTTAATTCAAAAGGAGTAATTTTGTAATAATATGTGCATTGAGAAATATATGTATTTGGTGGATAGAGTCTTTATTGTACCTCTCTCTTGTGGGTTATGGTTATTATTTTTGTTTCGCTCTTTTAAATCCAATGTGGAATTATTTTTTTGATGTTTTGCTTGTATGGATATATAGGGGTAGGGTACATCATTATGTATGGAAGGATAAGTGTGATGTTAACAAAGGGAGGAATAAGGATTTGTTTTTTCACATGGAGGAACCAAGGGAATTCAGGGTTAGCCTTAGTAGAGCGATAAGTATATATTTATTATATTTTATTGCATGTTTTATGGGAGGAACTAAAAGTTAGCCAGGATTCCCTGGTGGAGCGATAAATTAAAAGTCTCGTAAAAAGGATTGGTAAAGTGTCTCATATTATTGATAAAGTTTTATTTTCACTCTCATTATTATTATTATTTTGCTTATGGGTTGCTCATTAGAGCATGTGCTCATTTTATTTGATGGTAATTGTGTCTTACATGCATGGATATTTTTATGTATGTGTGTATGTTGGAAACTTGTTTTTTCATGGTGGAGGGATAAGTGTTATCATGGTGTTTGGGTTGTTTATTTATTTTAGGAGGAAAAAAAGGTTAGAGAGACTAGCCTTAGTAGAGTGTGGAGGGATAAGAGTGTTTTAATACATAGTTGCATGAATCTTTTGGGGGAACCAAATGTTATTATTCCTTCTTGGTGGATGGATAAGTGGAAATAATGGCACGTTTTCCCTTGACAAACCATTGGATGGTTTGTGTAATCCATGTAAATTACAATAAATGAAGAAAACCAATACAAATCAAATGTAAACCTTTCGTAGTAAATTCTAAAGCCACCTCAAATTGGATATGATTGTAAGATCAGGGTTTAGTGATGCTCCTGTGCGATGCAATTGATTTGTGAGGATTTTTTGATATCTGGATTCTCCAAGAATTACTCCGAATGGAAGATAGATCAAGATAAGAGGATGAACATGACTGATTTTGATGTGATATGGGTAGCATAAAATTATGAAATATTGATTTGATTCATGAAGAAAATGAACAGAATAATAGTATGAACTCTCAAGCTTGTTGGTGGATGATTTGTGAAGGAAAGACCATTGATTTATATTTGAAGAAGGTGAATCTTCAAGATAATTTTAAATTGAGTGGATTTGGAGATGACTAAACATAATTGATTTGTCTAGTTGAGTTTCCAGGTTGATTGGAGAGTTAGACTATTGTCCTAGACTTACATAAATGATTCATTACTGATTTGGCAAGGGTTTGCACATGTTTTTGGCTTTTAATTCCATATCATTTATTTTATTTGCCCAAAAAGTGTCTTGAATAGTTAGCTTTTGGAAGAATGTAGATCATCATTTTGGATTGCCATGACTTGGGAGATATCTTCAGTTAACTCAAATGCATGATTTGAGTTAATTTGAACACATCCTCTTGATTATAAAAATGATTTTTAGCTTTATTCATGAATTTAGTCAACTTGAGTTGAGGAGGTGGATAGGATTTGAGGATATTTATTGATTTAAATATGAAAGTGAACATTTGAGGATTTATTTAATTAATTTGATATCAAATTATCTAAGGGGGTGAGAGGGTGCAAATAGAATTAATTAAATTCATTCTAAATAGGAACAATGGGTTTAACAAGGTTTTGAATTTTTATAATATGTAGTGTTTATTTTGGGGTGTCTATATTTTCCCCTTTTTAAAGTATTATTATAGAGTAATAGCACTTTAAAGATAGTAGACATGTGTAAAATGGTGTACAAATGATAAAAAAGTAGTGATGGACTACCTAATTTTCCTCAGCAAAGAATGTGGATGCCCCAGTAGGTATGGATTAATACCAAGGGAGAGCCCCCTTGAACGGGTGGGTGATGCAACAAAGTAGTGGAAAACAACTCGATAGGAGTGAGATAAAAGAATTCATGGACAAGGAATTGAAGAAACTGTTGAGAAAGTGAGTTAATTGGTCACGGAGTCTAAAATGGAGGAATTAGGGTTAGGAGAAGGGGTGAAGGAGAATACACACAAAGGATGTGTGCACATGGAACAAGGAACATTTGAAGGTGTGAAAGATAGGAAAGGAAACACGTGCACAAAATAGTTGGCTCAGGACTTAGCCATTTTTATGGATAAGGGCTATTTTTGGAGATAGCTGTGTGGAGCACACATAGGATGAAGACTTGCACACACAAATGGTATTTTGGGAACGAGTGGCTGATAAGTGCCATGTATGGTTTGAGCTAATAATAGGATTTCTTATTCCTAGTTAACTATAGGACATCTATTATTAGAACACTTGCATGTATGCATGTTATTGTAAAGGCACATGGCTATTATCAGCATGCGACCTATTTTGAGAAGTGCATAGGAGTGGTGAAGGGAAAGTCCCCACCTCTATAAATATGTATTGAACTGTGTAGTTTAGAGAGACTAGTGTGTGAATTATTGTAGAGTTATGTTGTTGGATCTGATGCACGCATGACTTATGGATATACTTTATAATGTAAGAAGATTTTGTGTTTTACAGTGTTTAATGTAATGGATAATATTGGCTGGATAATGGTGTTAAACATAACTGAATCTAGTTCATGTATGGTTAATCTTATTATAGTTATTGTTTAATTCATGATTCTCTAAGATCTAGATCTGGATTATGCACTGTGGAATGTTTATGTTTAATTATGGATCTGAATATGTTTTATCACCATCACACTAACATCCTACATAAGAAACTCTAAAGAGGGACCTGGTACCTTTGTGTGCTTCAGGTGAGCACTCAACTCAGGCTGAGTGATGTGCCAATGCACCTGGGTTATTCATAGTAGATTCTAGGTTGCATCATTGGTTCTATTGTCGGGACCTCTTTTTCAGTTGTTTTCAGGATGTTTCATGATGAAGACGTACCAGTTGACCCTAGCAAGTGTTGAGGAGTGGATAAAATATTTGGAAGAAGAATACGCTTGGAGATTCAGCACTGGATCTGAGTTTGACGCACACGCACGTGGGTGGAGCAGAATTTGTATGACTGTTTATATGAGAGCTTCTTTGTTATCTTTCCAGGAGAGTTGTACGAGTGGCTGGTTTCTTATGCATCTAAAAGGAATTGGAGGTATCACACACTTTTCTAGACATAGGAAGAATTTTAGGCCCTCTATGATGCTGATTTGATTTGGACGCACGTTGTGGACACTTGGTTCCATGGTGTTCTGAATAGCTATATTTTAGAGTACTCAATTTCTACTTACTCTTTCCCAGAGGTAGCTGAGTTCCAATTTTTACGTTATCCCAGGGGAACCTATCTGTAAGGCATTCCACTGGCGATCAAAATCTTGATGGTAACCCTGAACTTGGAAGAAAATTCGATGGCTAGCTAAACCCTACCATGCGCATGGGGGCAGGAGCAGGTTTGGTGAAGGATGGCGGACCTAGCGGAAGAGAGGAAAAGAGAAGAAAGGTGGCTTAAGTACAATGAGGCACACAAGAGGGAGATAGAGAAGCAACGTGATATTACAGAAACATGGATGGCGTTGAGGAGAGAGATGGCTCATGAAGGATTTGGAGCTCACGTAGAAGGCATGGAGCCAGAGCATCTGGAACTCCCCCATTTGGGAAAGCATGACAGGGAACCCTCCTCAGCCTCATATGGGAGTGTGCCAGTAGAGATGACATGGGCCATGGGTGCATGCATCTGAATCTACCTGGAAACCTAGCCCTTGCACTTGGTTTTCCAGTATCTAGTACAACCAGTAGTCAGCAAGCTAGTTTGGGGAGTAGTAGAAAAGGAGTAAATCAAGTAGAAAGTGCATCTATGGTCAGGAAAATGTCTTCTTTGTTATTTGGAGGTACCTTTTCAGGTGCATCATTGGCATAGAACTCAAGCGCATAGAATTTTGGACTCACTTCTGGGAGTAGTACCACCTCACAGACTGTAGGAGTTTAGTTTAGTACCATTGTTGGGACACAGGGTAGTACATCCATTGGTCCACTTCTAGCTACAGGTGGAGGATCAGGGGGCATAGGTGGCTCTAGTTCTGGTGGATCTAGTGGGTCTAGAGGTAGAGGTAACACAGGAGGTTCTAGATCAGGTGGGCATGGTCCTCACCAACCCCAAAATATTTACATGGAGATGTCACTTCATCTTCTAGAGTATAGGGGAATAGAAGATGTTGCTGAGCATGTGCACATGTGTGAGATACTTGGCACACAAAAGGAATCACGGCTTCTGAGTGCAAGGCAAGTCAGTTTACAACTACATTGTAGGGACGCGCTCATAGTTGGTACAGGAAGTTTGACCCTGATCAGACTTGTGTAGATTATGCAGCATTACAAGAAGCTTTCCTTAAGGAGTTTCATATCCCTGAGTTCGAGTAGAAGAGTATAAGCATGCTCAAGGATATTAAGTAAGGCACTACTGAGAGTGTTCAGGAATATGATGCCCATTTCAAAACACTTTTGTCTAAAATTTCATATGATATTCATGCAAGCCAGCATGCACAGTGGTTTGTTGGGGGCTTGATCACACCTTTTAGGAGGGCGTTGTCACATGAGACATATATGGACCTGTGTGAAGCACTTGAAGCAGTGTTGCATGCTGAGGCAGTCAGAAGTATAGACACTAGGAGTGAGCCCATTCCTGGAAGCATAGATTGTAGCTATGACAAAAAGTTGGAGAAACTATCAGCCAATTCAGCACATGAGACATGCACTGGAAATTGGTGTACAAATTGCAAAGTGGAAGGGCACACTAAGGATAGTTTTCCCCATAGATCAGTACATTCATTATTGTTAGACTGTGAGATATGTCATTTAGACCATGATGCAAGCCACTGCCCATTATTACAACACATGATAAGAAAGAATGTATCTTGCTATTGTAAGATTTTCCAGTCCACGACTCACAATACAGAAGACTACAGGTTGATTGGTCAGATCCATGATGCCATAGATATTGGTGTGTGATAGACATGAGTATCAGATAATTCTAAAAGTAAAAGTGAGCACCATGATTGTGATCACACTCAAGGGTGCTATGATCAGAATGAAGGGAACTTTGAAGGAAGTCATGGCAGAGGTCGAGGATACCATGGTGGATTTGGGGGCCGAGGCCGTGGTGGTGGACGAGGTGAGTTTCCTCATGGAACATGTTTTACATGTGGATCTCCTGACCACTACAGGCGCGAATGTCCTCAGAATATTACTTGTTCTTTTTGTGGGAAGAATCATAACTATGAGGAATTCCCAGACTTATATGAGCATCTTAGCAAGCAACATAAACAAGAAAACAAGGGCGTAGGGATGGTTAGGATACAATGCACCATAGAAAATCAGTGGATGCCAAAGTTGGCACCAGAACCTGAGGTAGTACCTGTGAAGATTACTACACCGTTGAAGTTGCACGTGCCAAAGAGACGTTACAACAGAAGCCTACCATTACTAAGGAGGAGGTTTTACATGCAAGATATCCAGATCCTACACATCAGAAGGAGGTTTATCAGGAAACCATGGAGGTACTTAGAAATCTTCAGGGTGAAATACAATGTTTAAAGGAACAGTCATGGAAGTTGGAACAAAAGAAGGTAGTAGAGACGGTCCAGTCAGATGTTGATGATTTGAAAGAGGTATGCAAGATGTTGCACCAGGAGAATATTATTCCATTACTAGGGAATTGGTTAAAGGGAAACACTCCATGCATGTAGGTATTGAGAATGGATGGACAGATCCTGCATGCTAATCTTCCCCCTCATAGCTTGGATTATGACAAGGAAATCACTCTGAGTGTTGTTGTGGATGGGTGGATTTTGAGCAATATATTGATTGACACAGGCATGCATAAGTGAATGTGCTTACTTTAGATGCATGGGTACAGATGGGAAGACCTCCATTAAATCCATCCTCTAATGTATTGTTTATGGCTAATCAGACTAAGGCCACTCCAATCAAGGTTTTAAATGATGCATCCATTACTATACAAGGGGCCAAGTTCACTGGGGACTTTGAGGTCTTAGCACTTGCAGAAGTAGACAACTTCCTAGCTCTACTTGGGTGCCCTTGGTGTTATGCAAATAATGTTGATCTATGGTTCAACAAGGGGTATATAAGTTTTGAGAACAAGGAAGAAAGAGTTATTATCCCTTTGACAGATGGGAAATCTACACCTTATGTTGAACCTTTGAGTGAGGAAGACCTGAACAAAATTTATGTGCACACCATTTGAGATCCAAAAGTACTTGAGCCATCTAAGGAAGGAATCCTCCAGTGGGAAGATGCACAGTCTATTAGTGATACTACAAGTATTGCTTGTGATAATTGGGCACATGACACCTATGAGATGGTTGGGCGCGAAGTAAGAAGTGCATTTGCATGGAGGAACAAACCTCATTGTATTAGGAGGATAGGTAACAACTCTGTACCCCGGTATACTGGAGAAGGAGATCCTATGGTATTCCTACATGCCATGGAGGAGCAGTGGATGGATCAAGTGGAGAGAAGAAATATGTTAGTATATACCCTATGTGGGACGACAACACACTAGTGGATGGTTCACAGGGATAATCTCATAGAATGGAATGAAGTAAGAATTGCTCTAACAACCTAGTTTCTCAGGAGCAATGTGCCTACTCAAATCTGCATATATCATGGTAATCAACCTATTCAGCACCACGTTCAGCAGTGTGAGAGACTCTGGATAGAGGGGAAGGAAGCTTTACCACCTTCACTTTGGGTGCATAAACTTTATTCCACTTTGCAAGGTTGCGCATGTGCTTGGTATGTTTATGTAGAACTACATAGGGAGACTGGAAATTGGCAAGACTTGATTACAGGAATGACCTAGACTTTTGAGTACTTCTCTACTAAACCTCCAGTAAGAGAGGCATTATGGGTTATGGAGTGCTTGACTATGGGAGATAGTGCAAAGGTTGAAGAACTCATTCAGGAGTTATTTGGTGAGGAAGAACAAGGAGCATGTTTTGATGAAGTAGATGATATAGATGTCAAACTATTTACGTGCGCTTGCTTTGAGAAGGAGAAAGGAAAGATGGTCTACATAGTGGATGATGAAGAAGTAGAATATTTGGACATAGATCATTCAACAAGGTATGCACGAGGTCTTAGAAAGTGTGGATAAAAATGCACGTGCCTATCATGAACCTATGAAGACCAAGAAAGTGAACATTGGCACAGATGCTGAACCCAAGGAGGCCATAATTGGAGATTATTGGTCTGATTCTGAAGTAGCAAAGATAATTGAGTTACTACGTGATTTCTAGGACTTATTCCCTAGGGGCTACCATGAGTTAAAGGGGGTGCATGAGTCATTAGGTGAGATGAAGATTAAGCTAAAGGAAGGAGCATGCCTGGTCAGGAAGAGACCTTACAGGATGAACCCTAACCTACGTGTAAAAGTTAAAGAAGAAATTGACAAAATGTTGAAATCTGGCATCATTAAGCCCCTAGAAGAATCAGAGTGGGTTAGCCCCATGGTAATCAGTATAAATAAAGATGGTCAGATTAGGATTTGTGTGGATTACAGGGAGCTGAATGTTGCATGTGTGATTGATCCTTTTCCTACACCTTTCACCGAGGAAATATTAGAAGGTGTTGCAGGGCGCGAAGTTTACTCTTTCACAGATGGATTCTCAGGGTATCACCAGGTTAGAATTGCATAGGAGGATCAAGAGAAAATGACTTTCACCACTGAATGGGGAAGTTTTGCATATACAGTGATGCCCTTTGGTTTGAAGAATGCACCTGTTGTATTTTCACGCATAGTTGTTCAAGCATTCCAGGATTTTATTCACAAATTCTTGCAGGTTTACTTGGATGATTGGATGGTATATGGGCTTGTTAAGGATCATTGTGACAACTTGCACTTAATGTTTGAAATATGTAGATAGTTAAGCATCTCTTTAAATATCAAGAAGTGTGTATTTGCTACACCTTTTGGAACTCTGTTAGGGCATATCATCTGCAAGGAAGGTTTGTTAGTAGATCCAGCTAAGGTTGCAGTTATTGTAGGCCTAGAGGAGCCTACCAGTCAAAGTGAGGTGCACAGATTCTTGGGCCACATAGGGTATTACAGAAAATTTATCAAAGGATATGTGAAGATTTCTGCACCCTTGGAAGAGTTACTCAAAGGAAAAGGGACATTCTATTGGAGAGAACCGCAACAGCGCACATTTGAGGCATTGAAGGAGAGACTTACTACAATGCCTATTCTACGTTTTCCCTCATGGAACCAACCATTTCACATACATGTGGATGCCTCTAGCACAACCATTGGCATAGTGTTAGCTCATCCTGGAGAAGGTATTATAGATCATCCTATCTATTTTTCTAGTAGAAAGTTGACTCCTGCAGAACAAAATTATACAACTATAGAGCACGAGGCCTTGTCAATGATCTACTGTGCTGCATAAGTTTAGATAGTACTTGATAGCAACACCTTTTTATTTTATACAAATCACATGGCATTAAAATACTTGGTAAATAAGCCCATTTTATAGGGGCGCATATGTCGATGGGTGCTCTTATTCCAAGAATTTGACTTTACAGTCATGGTAAAACCAGGTAAAAGTAATTTTGGCCTGGACCACTTATCAAGGATTCAATCAGGGGAGGATGAAAATAAAATTGAAGATACAATGTTAGATGCACAATTGTACAGGTTACATCGTGTGCCTTCAGAATTGGAGGATATTGTTGTCTTTTTATGCACAGGTATGGTCCAGAAGGAATGAAAGCATTAGAAAAGAAACAACTTGCAATTCATGTTGCACCTTTCATGTTGATCAGTGGTGACTTATACAAACTAGGATGAGATGAAGTATTGCATTGGTGTGTACTAGAACATGAGCACACAGATATCATGGAAGAGGATCATGGTGGTATTGTAGGTGGGCATTATGCAGGTGACACCACCGCACGCAAGATTCTACTCACTGGATTATGGTGGGAGACCCTGTACAAGGATTGTAAAGAGTATTGTAAGGCATGTGATCATTGTCAGTGCCTTGGCAAACCTGGGCAAAGAGATGAAATTCCTTTGAGGCCTATTCCTAGTACAGAGCCATTTGAAAAATGGGCAATAGACTTTGTGGGTCCTATTTCCCCAGCCACGCGTAGAACCAGATCATGCTACATCATCACTTGTACAGATTATCTTACAAGGTGGGAAGAAGCAACACCTACAAAGGATTGTACAGTGGCTATAACAACAAGGTTCTTATGGGAAAATATTCTTACTAGGTATGGGTTTCTGTTGAGTTTCACAAGTGATAGGGGAAAACACTTTTTAAATGAGATGATCTAGATATTATTGGATGTGTTTATGGTCACACACCACAAGACTAGACCTTACCACCCTCAAGAAAATGGGACTGCTGAGACTTTCAAAAAGATATTGAGCCAAACCTTGACAAAAATTGTGATGTTGGAAGGAAAGATTGGGATGATAAAGTTTCTATTGTACTTTGGGCATATAGAACAACCTACAAAAGGTTGAATAAGGCCACACCCTTTCAGTTGGTGTTTGGCGCAGAAGCAGTTCTTCCCATGGAATTCATGTTACCTTCTTTATGTATTGCACACGCGGGAGGTCTAGCTGATGAGAAAGCATTAGAAGAAAGAATTGACAAGTTAATATAGCTGGATGAGAGGCATGCCATAACACGTTGGAGTCAGAAGTAGGAAAAGGCCAGGCATAAGGCATGACATGACAGACACATCCAGGACAAGAAGCTTGAGGTTGGACATATGGTACTTCTTTATGATTCCAAGTTTCTGCGTCATCTAGGCAAACTTAAGGTGCATTGGTTGGGACCATATGTTATCACTCACATACTTGAATCAGGCGTTTTTCAGTTAGAGGCACTTGATGGAATACAGTTACCCGATTACTTCAATGGGAGTAGGCTGAAGCCCTACTATAAATAAGTCTTCTTGGTGTTTGTAATAAGGTAGTATTTCCATTTAGTATAGATTTCACTTTCTAAATTTCTTTTAGTGTATTTTCTTCTTTTTCGCTATGCTTTGTCAATTTAGTTTGGTGTTTTGTGTAATAAGCGCGTTTGCGCATGTTGGAAGCTAATTACAATCTGAAGTATTTTTATGCACAGAGGACTACACATACCATTGGTGTGGGGTGGTTGTTATTTGTTATTTAAAAAAGGGAACACATGAGAACATATTGTTATAGGTGTTATTCAAGAATGGAAAGGAGTTTCTAAGAAAGAAGATTGATCCTAGAGAAGACCATAGTTGAAGAATAAATGAATGAACAATATAACGTGGGGTAAGTCGCGGCCATGGAAACTACCAGGGGAAGGCGTACTGGCGAGGTACTTTAGTACATGGAAGCATGCAAAAGGAGGTCTGCAACCAAAAGGTAGGAAGGTGCACTAGAAGGTTATAGCTGGGGTGTGAAGGTGTACCATGTGGAAGTTGGTAAAATGTTCAATTAATGAGAGGATTGGTGGTAGGTGAAGGATCAATAAACACACTAAATTTTTGAAAATCTATATAAGGACGTGATGTGGTTTCATTTTACCTTTGCGATCACAATTATTTGAGTGAGTAAGTTGTGACCGAGCCAAGAAAAACGTGTTGAGGTGAGGAGAGCTGCAAAACCAGATGTGGAGAGTGGATTTGTGCATAAAAGTGGCTTGTGTACCCATTGGAGAAGGGTTTGAGCAAAGTAGAAGCATTGAGGAGTTAGGGCTCAACTTTTTGAGCTAGGGCATGGGGTTTCGAGCTAGGAACGTGTTTCCAAGCCATGGCACAAGGGCTTACTTGATAGAGAATAAAAGGCGATAATTTTACCATGGCACCAAAGAAAGCACCTGGTTGTTAAAGGAATGATAGGACAAATGGTTTTGTTATTTGATGCGTGCACCTTTGCATATCAATAATTAATGTGAATCTTGATGTAAGCAGGTAATTGAGAAAACATGAATAGGCTAAAGATGAGCTTCTTAGTTATAAACCATGTTAATTTTGGGGCCTATCTTAATGATGAACTAATTTGCTAAGGGGACATTACGTCATTTGTGATGTAGTATGTAATGAAATCCTTGGCATAAATTTATGCCTTGAAAGTGATTAGTGATGTTGTTGCTCATCTCTAATAAATTGTTAACATTATAGTTTTTAACTAAGTTATGTTAAGGCTTTGATATTTCTGATAGTTCGCTTAACGACCAAAACTTGGAATGTGATTAAGACTTCCTTTTGACTAATAATTGGTCTTAAGAAGACCACCCAATAGTCTACCTAACCTAATTTTATGATGGTCAAATTTTCTTGGATGAAGGACTACATTCGTTAGTTCAAGGACTTAATTATGGAAAGTAAAGGTATCAATTCCCATGAAGCATACACAAGTAAACTTGCTGTATCAAATTTATATATTATTACTGTATATATATATTACAAAAGGGAATCACAAAAAGTCTAAAATAGGTAAGTAACTACTACTGGAGATTTCTTAACTTTAAATAAGTAGGGGACAATCTAATTTCAGTAGTATGGTTTTAAACTTAACTTGTGAACCTATTGATTGAGGAGCTAGATTTGGGCATTCCTTTAGATATTAGAAAGGTTGTATAACATATTAATTGTGTGAAGCCTTAAGACGTATAAAGGAAGGGAATCTGAATTTTCTATTTCTTAGGATATTTTATGTTCTCTTTAATATTGTTATATAATCTATGGTTGTCAAATTAAATAAGGAGGTGAGTTGGCACCCCACCACCTAAATATTTGTACCACTAGTTGTTTTAGTGTTTTATTTATTATTCCCGCCAACCAAATTTTAAAAAAAGGAGGTATTTCAGTTTAACTAAACTGAAAGTGCATTTGCATGGCATGAATGTGGGACTTTGCTAAATTTAAAAGCTAAAACAACTGGCTTGATAAACATGGTGGCAAGCTCAATGGAATCCTGCATTAATGTCATTTATTACGCATTAAAACACCCACCTTCCTCGGGAAATGCAAGGATAGTTTGAGGGAAACAAGGCGGTTTGTGGTTGTTGATTCATTCCATTGCAATATTTTCACAGAAGCTCTGCATGCAAGGAAAAATTGAATTGTATGTTATTGAGATGTTGCATGATGAAAACAACAGTGAGTCGATGGGTAAAAAAGTCTCCCAGACTCAATAAATATTGAGAAAGCATTATGTTTCAGTTGGATGATGGAATTCACTTCAAAATTTGGGGATTTTCAGAAGAATCATGGGAACATTTCAAGGAAGAAAGGACAGGCGTAACAGGCATGATATGCCCTAACTCGTTATAATATCTTGCTCCATTTAGTCATTTCATAAAAATAACAATAACTTGAATGAAAATTGTATTCTTAATTTTGGTGATGTGAAATTAATTTAATCTTTTACTTCTGTAGAGTATGAACTACCATTGATTTGTGATGTATGTTGTTTGTAAATGAATTACTAGGTGTAGGATTGAATGTGATTGATTATTGTTAAGGAATAATACATTTCTTGAGTTTGAATGTGTGTTGTGTCTGTAATATTAAATGGCTTCTGTCTTGATACGCCCAGTGTTATTTTGAATTCTTAATATAGTTTTGTTAAGGTAATTATCAATACTATAAAAATTTGTTTAAATGATACCCATCTCTTTTGGGATTATATGAAAAATTAACACGATATTGTGGAAAACTGGAAGTTGGTGTTTGTGTGGTTATGTTGTAGATGACTTTCCATTTCCAGGTATTCTCTAGATTGATGTAACTTTGGTTAATTATTTTTAAATAATATATTTTTGGGGAGTAGTGATTTATCTTGTAGGATGCATTGGCTGTATTAGTCGACCAAGTTTGAGTTTAATAAGTAACCATTCTTAAAGAAAAAAATTGGTTTTAATGTTTAATTTTGAGTCTGTATGGAAAAAGGGCAGTCTCAATTACATGAATTCTACCTCTTCATCCATTGAATGGGAATCTTTGAATGGACATATAGGATCTAACTCCAGAGCTACGTATGGCGGCTCGACAGAATGTTGTGTTTTCTAACAACAAATTGTTGTAATTGTTTGCAAACTAGTTTCAGTTGTTGCTCATTGGGTTGTTTGTGATCTGGTTGACACCATTTTTAATTCCTTTTGGCCTCCATTTTTCCTCATCAATAACTGTGGTGGTATTTGACTCTGTCTGGGTTCAATACAGGTTATGGAAATATTATGTTTTAGAGTTGGTTTCTGTGAAAGACAAATTCCAACTCACTTTTCTCTCATATGACTCTGTTTTAATCGTAGTCCTCTTGATAACGGGGAATTAGATGTGCTCCTATGAAAATCTTGTATGATATTCAGAAGGCTAAATTATTGACCACTATTACTGTGATTTTCTTAAATCTTGGTTTTTTCTACTAACAATGCCATGTTGAGTTCGAAAGAAAAATTGATTTCGACTAAGATCCTCCTATTCCTTGGAAGAATTGCAGTATACTACAGTTCATTCGGAACCAATCTTAAATAGGTAAGTTGTGCTCCTAAAATCTTATGTATTAGACCTTGTGGTCGTAAAAGTGTTAAACAACCTCCTTTTAGTGAGTACTTCTTTATTTAATGTATATACTGATGAGATCAGTTGTATTTGATTTCTAAGATCCTTATGCACTTGACTATGCTTAGCTTGGTTTATTGATTACCCTTTTTCATGGATTTAAAATCTATAAAGAAGGTTTGATGGTTATCTAACACTGGTAGTGAACTACCATTTAACAGTTGCAAGAAGGTTTACAAAAAACGACATGGAATGATTCCATGAGTCTTGATGATCCTTTTGGTGTGTTGTTTAGTCTTATCTAAATATGGTTTTATGTTTCAAATAACTGAATTTGAGTCATTAAGTATGGCTGGGGATTAGTGTTGACTAAGATAGAAATCCTCTTGGATTTTGGGTTGGAAAAATTGGTGATATTGCTCCCTCGTAGTAATTGATACTGAACAGGATTGATTGGTATCGATGACCATACTATGTGATTTTTTTGAAAAACTGGTTGTATTGAGTTTGAGTTGAAACCCATTTAGGGTCATAACGTTTTAAGGCTATATAAATCCTCCTCTTATGTGATATGTTAACTGGTTTTTCATCTAACTAATTCCATATGAACGTGTTATATCCTTGACTGATGTTATGTTATGTACATATCTGTGTAGGATTAGGTGGTATTCCAGTTCACCTGGAAATTTGACTCTTTATCTCTTATCAAATTGTATCTCGCTTTCCTTAGGGATTACGGTGATCTCTTGACATTAAAATTGTTCCTTATCGATTTCATTAGACTATGTCATTAATATAATTTGGTATGCTCTAACCTTATTCAGTAGGAATGGGTTAGTAGATCATTTTAATGTTCTAATGGAGTTCTTGACTTACCATGGAATAACGGTTTATTTTTATTTGAAATTTGTTATCAGAAAACTCATGGGATAATGAATGACCAGTTGGGCTATTTGGACTAATGTCAATTGTGTTATCATTTCTATTTATGACAAGGTAACTGCTCTCTTAGGGACTGTGAAATGCTTATAGTGTTTATGGGGTCTTGATATATTTGATAACAACACTGAACAATGGAATCATATTTCCTTTTTCCTAAGCTAGGAATGTTCAATTAAATTTTTATGTCAAGGTAAGAGTTGGCTATGTAACTTGTTGCTTGAATTTATTTGTATGTTATATAGCATGATGTTATGATTTCTCTCTCATCCTTGAGGTTATTCATTTTAATATCTTACCTTTTATTTAATTCTCTTGACATTAATGTTTGGACCTTAATTGACCTAAGGTGATGTTATGAAATCCTTTGTCGGTTTCGTTGAGTAAGATTAGTGATATTTCTTGACTGTGATACTTAGTATATATGATTACTGAATTGTTGAGTAAACGATTTCAGGCATGCAAGTATGGGATTGCATGACTGAAATCATGATTACTCTTGTACTTTGGTTTGTTGAATATTTAGGATTCTCATGTTTATCTTACAACTTAAGTGACTGATTATTAGATATGAGTTAAGTTGTGTGAAAGTGTACGACTGAAATTGATTTCTTCCATATTAGTTTCTCCTGACATGTTTAAGAAAGAATTGTTTACCTTATTAAGATCCATAATATTAATTCATAAAAATAATAAGAGTTCTTTTTATGAAATAATTAAGTAGAGCATGTCATTATGAAGAGTTGGTGCTTATCATGCTCAGTTCATGTGAACTGACTCATGCTAACAATTTTGTAGATAGACATCAAGAAAGAAGGGTGATGTATATAGTCTCATTTATTCTTTTGATCGAGGAAAGTTTGAAGATATGACTGATTTTGGGTGTTCTTTAATGAAATACTTCTTCTCAGAAATGAGAAAATCCTTGGCCATTTAATGTAATTGTTTTAAACTTTGAAAGGAAATATTATGATCATTCTTATAAACATGAATTGTACTTATTTCTTGAATGAATTAAGGTTGGAATTCTTGTTGCAATGTCTTGGTTTAAAGGTGATTAATTGGAAAATGATAGATTTTTAGATTTGTAATTAATACAGATAGGTAATTGGTATCTAAAATACTATTGTATTAAGCATTAGTATAAATCAAATAAAAAGTGCTACACACAACCTATGTGTGGATGCTAGGGAGAACAAAATGAAGCTATGAATGGAATGTTTATATATGAATCTTATGTACTAAGTAATGAAGTGTTAAATATACTTGGAAGTAGATCAGGTTACCAGTGGGTGACTACCTAAGTATCTAATGATTTATATCAACCTTATAGTATATTTTTTGTTAATTTCATCAAAGGTTGTGAATAGGGTGTATTTAACCAGTGAAAAGTGCCTAGTAATAAGATTGTCTATCTTAAATGGCTAAGTAAGTAGTTGGATGATCATATGAATGGGACATAGTAAGGTTATGATAAGTGGGTACATTTGTGCTATAGATGATTTATAAACTTAGGTGATACTAAACCATATCAAAATATAAGAATGTAATAGAAAGTTCTTATGAAAGTAATACTAGGTCCCTTATAAGGACTATAAACAAAACCATTAATCAAATGAGCTTATGGTGATTTGACATGAAGATATAATAAGGAATGGTTTCACTGTTTAGGAATTACATAAATGTGATAATTTGTGCTATGAGATGATAATGTGTTCAAAAAAAAGGGGCTATCCCATAATGCATCATTATGAATGTATAAGTATGATATTTGGTTTACAATGGAAGTAAAAAGGGAACATACTTACTAAGTTAGAAAGAACATAGTAATTGAACCCTAACCCTAGTCAACATTGTTATTATCTCTAAAGAGGATTAGTAAGTGAACATAATAATAGAGATTAAAGATCATATGTATGAAGGCTATGACAGGAGGAGATCAATTGAAAAGTAGTACATCCAATTTAACATATCAGATACTCCAAACATATCATACTTGATGGATATAATAAAACAAATGAATGCTCTTAATTAAGCTACAACTAAGAAAAGTGATGTGCTTATGCTAAAGTGTTGATTAGCATCGATAGTCTATGGTACTTGATAAAAGTATGAGACATACCTAAATAATTAGCTATATGTATATACATATCTCTAATAATGTGAAATATCAAAATATGGGCTTAATTGATTAAGCTAGGGCAGTATTTAAACTGTAATACTGATCAAAGACCTAGATAGTATCGTTTTCCATTTATGGTTATCTTGGCATGAGATCTAGTAAGGTAACTAAGTGTTTTGGAGATTAAAGGTCATGGGATCAACTTAAACCAGACCTTAGGTACGACCCATTCAAGGAGAAGGTGTCGTGAGGCCTAGAATTTTCTACCATGATTAATGATTACCTTGAAAACAATAGAATTCTATGTTCCAATACAGGATTTTTGGCGGGTTAACTCACTACATCTGCTACACAGTCATATCCCTATAATGACGGTTGTCACTATTAGGATATTGTTGCTTAGCAGTTGTACTGAGTTGTCTCATCAAGAGATTGGATTGTGGCATGGTGTTTCTTTAAGTACAAAACTTGATAGAGTTACAAAGATAGATTGGACCTCCTGGGTACGCACCCTTATATCAACTTATGATGGCTACGGGAAGGGAAGTGGTCTAGTAACAAGGTGAATTGTTACAAAGACACTTACTTTCCCATAGGCATCATAGGATGACATAGAGGTATGTCTTCTTGTAGGTTAAACTAGATTTGTACCTTGTTCAAGACTTGTAGCTGTTTACAACATCTACGTTTGTGAATCCATATAACTGAATAAGTGATTAAGGTGAGATGACAAATTCCTAATGATGAGTGTGTCATCATGGAATTGAGCATGGCATACATGACTCTGAAACTTTGTGCAAAGTAGTGTAAGTTGTTGATTACACTGTCGTGATTTCACTATGATCTAAGCTGTGAGATGCTTGTGGAATTCATAGGTGGAACCCAGGTAGACACTTAGGAGTCTTCACTTATATATCATATCCTGATAAAGGAGAACCAAAGGATACATTTGATGTATGGGCTCATACAGAGCATTGAGGGAGAATGAATAGGTTCAGTACTCTCTCATGCAGTTGCACATGGTTCATGAAAGTTATCAGAAATGGATTGCATTAAGGTTTATGTTGGATTTGAATATATGGGTATTTAAATCACAAGGGATAATTTTATGTTTTGTTAAATAAGAAGACCAACAAGCACACGGTGGATGACATGCCAGTGTATGGCGACATTGGGGAGAAGTTACTCAAGAAGATAGGGTTTATCAGAATGTATTAACTCCCATTTTTAGGGAAACCAGAAGCTTTATACCAAAGGCTTATGAGTAGAGTCCATGCGGACTTCTTCTATTTTTTTGGACGGAGGGTAAGGATCACAGTGTCCCTAATTGCTACATTGACAGGATTGAAGGGCCTAGGAACAGACATTATTAGTGATATGACCGATAAGGCATTTGTTGTAGCCAAAAGTGAGTAGTTGGGATACTCCAAGGGTCCACGCGAAATAGACATCTACAAATTGAGGAATTACCATGTGGTGCAAGTAGTCGCGCATCTACTCACTAAGTTGAATGATCAAGAAAGGTGGTCACAAGTAAACACAATGTGGCTACATATCACAAAGAAGATGTCACAAGGAGAAGTCTACAATCTAGCAAGCTACATAACAAAGAAAATTACTGAGGAAGAGCATACAGGTGAAAAGATAAGTTTTGGTGCTATCCTTTTATCTCTTATGTTTGCAGAAATTGGAGTGCCCGATAGGCCAAAGAACAAAATTTGGGAATACCCCATGCGGAGAAGAAGTCCCTTGTGGAGAGATTTGAGAAGTACTTGTGTGAAGGAAAAATGAGTGGCCTGTTCAAAACAAAGGGAAAAAATATGGTATGATGAACTGCGTGCATGACATTTGAGGAGGAATGATGCGTATTCAAAAGGATTTATTGTTCAGTAGTAGGTAAGGTAGTATAGTCCGTGGTGTATCAACAATTTTACATTGGGTGCAGTTTGCAATGAAGGATGGGACATGGAGTTCTATGGTGCAAACTGTCATATGCCTTCACAGCGACGCTATTTCTAGATCTTAATACACATGTTTATTGATGTGTGTTCGGTTGAGACTATCAATGTGGACAAGGTAGATTGTGACTACCATACTCTTGATAAATAATTATGTATATCCATGTCAATCTGCATACATTGAGAGGATCATTTCTAGATGTTATAAATATGAAGCTGAGTAAGTTTGGCTATTGGGGACAATGGAGTCACATGCTCATATATCTTTGGCTTAAGCCTAACTTAGAGAGTAACAAGTATGTGGAGAATGAATTTATGCTCCTAGGGATGCCTAGAAGGGAAAACACATAGTTGAGAATGTGGAAGCTCCAAAGTCCTACCTCAATTATAGATATAGAGGAAGAAGAAGAACATGAGGATAGTGAAGGCTTGGACCATAGAGTCCGAGAGGAAACAAACAGACACAAAGTGGAAAGTGAGCATGTAGATTCTCCACCACAGGCACAAGAAGAAGAGGAAGACTTAGACATAGATATAGTTCATAGAGAAACACCAATTTAAGAAGGTGTTCAGAAGAACAGGACCCAAGGTGCTATGAAAATCACAACCTTTACAAAGGTCACCTCAAATCTCCCCTCATAAAGGAAGCACTCGGAGAAAAAAGAAAAGAAGAAATTTAAATACCTTAATGAGGAGGCAAGAGGATTCTAAAGAGAGCATGTCTCAGGAACCCTAATTTAACCAGAAAATGTGGAGGAACCCCATGGGATGGAGAAATGAGAGATTAATAAGAAGGGGTGAAAGAAGCAGTAAGAAAATGTATGTCAGCAGAGTATCCCAACACATATGTTACAACTCCGGGTAGGAGAAGGACCAACTTCAGCCCTTGGCACTCATGTTCCTAAGGGGCCAAGGACAAAGAATAAGTGAAGAGTATGTTGTCTCCTAGTATGAGCTATGCTGAGGACATAAGTAAAATCATCCTCACCCCGGTTTCAGAAGTACTGTGGGCCTTAAGGAGTTATAAGAATGGGAGCTGATGGATCTAGACATGTCCACTACGTACATAAGGAAGTAACTATCCTGGTCCATGTAGAACTCATATGGATGAACCATATTTTGACATGTGTGCAAGGAGTCCTGTGTCTCATGTAAAGAGTGAAGAAGGTACCCTAGAGTAGGCACATGACGATAAAGACTACTCTAATATCTGATGAGTAGGTCAACAATGCCTTGGTCAAGGTATCTAGCTGAGGGTGGCATACAGAGAAATGTTGATAAGGCCGCCACAATTTGAGCATTGATGGAGGATAATAGCACAGATAAAAATGTAGAGATAGAGCAGTGCCTAAAGGAAGAGAAGGAATGAGAATGGGATAAATAATGAGGCTTTCAATGGCATGATTGAGGAGATTGGGTGATTACATTCTGAAAGAAAGGCATCATCTAGAACCTAAGGTACCTAAAAATTTTCCTTCTGCTATGCATTATGTGTACACTTTGGTTGATTTGGTGTTAGAAGATGGACCAATTCAGAATTCCCACACCAAAAAATACTGAGTAAGAAGTAGCAGAGAGTAACTGGGCTTCTATGATCAGAAAAATTTCAAATTACGAGGTATTGCTCCAAAATTTAAAGGATAAGTTGAAGAAAGAAAACCAAGCTCTTAATTTATGTATGTGCAGCATCAGAGATAGTAATAAGGATAAAAAATCTAGTTGAAGATAATGAAGTTCTGGCCGTAATGAAATATGATGACATTAGGGTGCGTAGATAGATTGGCACTGGTGAAACAAAAGCATGAAGCCCTAGCAGCATCCCTGGGACCCGAATGCAAGGAGAGAATAGATGATACTGGGAAGCTCATAGCACAGAAGATGGATCTTCTGGAAGGAATGATGTCAGATATGGCTAATGTTGTTCGAGTACTGCATGAAATGAGAAAGAAAAGATCACTCAGGAAAAACTAGATTCCATAGCCACAGATATTGTAGAGAAGACAAGGAATACATGCTAAATGACTGACATACATTGGAGGATGAGATCAAAAATGAGTATCGAAAGCTGATCCCCCTAGTTGAAGAAGATGGATGTTGCAAAGTAAAGATCCATTCTTTTGTATAGTGACTCTTTAATTATTTCAATCACTTATACTTTATTATTTCAGAAACATTAGAAAGAATTCCCATTGTCTGGGATGGCAATGTACTTTAGTGTGGGGTAATGTTGTGCACATAGAATATTATTCTAAGCAGAATGACACACAAAAGATGCATGCACACGAGAATAAGGCATATTTGAAGGTGTAGAAATATAGGGAAGGAAACATGTCCCAGAACAGTTTGGCTTAGGACTTAACCATTTTTATGGATAAGGGATATTTTTGGAAAATAGCGTGAGCAGAGAACACATAGAGATGGAGACTTGCGCAACACGACAATGGTATTCTGGGAAAAAACGGATGATAAGTGCCACACATGGCTTTGAGATAATAATAGGATTTACTTCTTCCAGTTAGTTGTAGGACATCTATTATTAGAACACTTGCATGTATTCATGTTATTGTTAAAGGTGCATGGCTATTATAAACATGCGACCTATGTTTGAGAAGTGCATGAGGCAATGAAGGGAAAGTCCCCACCCCTATAAATATGTATTGAACTATGTATTTTAGTGAGATTGTGAGTTATTGTAGAGTTATGTTGCTGGATCTTATACACGTATGACTTATGGATATACCTTATAATGTAAGAAGCTTCTGTGTTTTACAGTGTTTAATGCAATGGATAATATTGGCTGGATAATGGTGTTAAACGTAACTGAATCTGGTTCATGTATGGTTAACCTTATTATAATTATTGTTTAATTGACATGATTCTCTAAGATCTAGATCTAGATTATGCACTATGGAATGTTTATGTTTAATTATGGATCTGGAATATGTTTAATCACCATCACACTAACATTCTACACAAACAACTTTAAAGAGGGGTCCTAGTACCTTTGCTTGCTTCAGGTGAGTGCACTCAGCTCAGGCTGGGTGACATGCCATCACATGCCTGGGTTATTCACTAGTAGATTGTAAGTTACATCACTGGATAATGAGTGGCAAAGTATGGCTAGACCAAAAACTTTACTTTGTGATTGCATGAATTTGATGATCGAGAGCCTAAGAGGTATATTTAAAAGTTGTGATTTGAGCATGCAAGGGAGGTGCAAACGTAGGAGGGACACGTGAAGTACGCTAGCATAGCAGACTACATGTTAGAGTACATGTAAGTTCATAACCCTAAATTTATTTTTATGTGCTAGCATGTTGAATGCGCTAGCCTATAAGTAGGTGCATGAACATGTAACATAGGGTTCACGTTGGCTAGTGACTTGACAATGCGTTAGCCATATCATGTATATGCGCTAGCATAGATGCGCATAGTGTGTAAGTATACACTGCTAGTTGTAAGTGTAGATTCACTAACGTAGTTAAGAATATGTAGAAGAAAGTTATGGGTTGAAATTGAAGAAATGAGAATGGGTTAAGAGTATTAACAATGTTGTTTTGTGTATTTTGTAGGACAGATTATATACTTTACTTGATGTGACTAGCGTCATCGACCATGATGGTTGTGGATCGTTTGAGAGATGCATGTAACATAGAGAAGATGAGATGGATATGTGCATTGGGATTAGAGGGGTCATGACATTCATATATTAGAGTCAGCTTCATAGGGACATTAGATTAGATCATTACTTAATGACCACACTAAACGAGAGATGGCATAGTGAGAGACCAACACATTTTAGTTTATCGACATGAGGAGATGACAGTGACATTGGAGGACATGTACCATATTTTACGAGTTTTGATACAGGGGAGACTTCCATAGTGGGATGGTAGTGCAACACGGATTAGGGCTCGTATATGGTCATTTTTTAGATTAAAGGACATTTATAGGGAGAATATGGTTGTTCACTTGTATGAGTGCGTAAGGATGATACCGAGGCCAGATCACTGATATACCCAAATGATATTAACAGTGGCTACTTGATAAGACTAACATTCATTTCTAGCTAGGATTTATTGGTGTAGTGTCAGAGTTGATGGAGTCTGTGATAGTATTTGCATGGGGTGCCTTACATGTCTAGCTTCATTTATATAGATATTTACATTTAATTATATACAAAGGTCAGAGGATCTTGGGTCTGGCTATGTTGCTTCAAATTTGGTCATGGGATTATATTGCCATTAGCTAGACCATTGGGTATTTTGAGAGATAGACAGCCATAGGAGCCATCGGCATTTGGATGGGAGATACAGTAGGTGTTTTTCATAGGGGACATCTAGGTGATATAGACATCAAGGTGATATAGAATTTGATAGATGTGCATATGATGATTTATAGTTACGCATGATCGCATGGAGGCCTTATAGGTGGTAAATGTGGAGTACAGATGATACAGAGTTGGTCAGAGTAGAGGTTGACCATTTCATGATTGGGAGTTGTGAGCACATTATGGAGAGATACATGTTGGACAGGGTCATGAGGTAGTTAGGAGTTACACATGATATACTTGGTGGAGATCAGTGGTATGCACGTGAGATACACGAGAGACAATTTTATTTTGGAGCCTGCATCAGGTAGAGAGTAACTAGGGAGAGTTTTAAGATATGTGATACTACGATAGCTTGGGATGCACGAGACCCATATCGAGGATCCAGGGATGATGACAAAGAGTATATCACATGTTATGTAGGTATTATGCCCTTGCATCTTACTATTCCACAGGTGGCTATAACCACAGGTATTAAGCAATAGCATCCATAGGGTGCATTACAGTAGAGAGGGGGTAGAGGTGGAGGTAGATTGGGCTAGGTATAGGCACAAGATCATTTATAAGGTCATGGACAGTTCAAGTGTAGGCTTCAGTATAGGTTGGATAGGTTCTAGCTCTGGTATAGATTCAAGTTCCATTGCAGGGTCATGTTCCAGGTTCCATTACAGGTTTCGATATCACCATCGAGGCCACTAGTACGATGGCATGGAGATGGATATGGGGTTGTATGGAGATATAGGTAGATGATTTTGGTGGTGATGATGATTGGGGAGATAAGGGAGAGGAGGATGTCTAGACTCACCTTTCACATACAACCTAGGACCATCAGCCGCAAAGCTATCATTACACTCTTAGAGAGACAGGGTTACACGAGAGAGAGAGAGAGAGATGTTATATTGATCATGTCTCATAGATAGTTATATCAGACATAGCATGTGAGAGAATATCTAATACATGACATCATATGTGTAGAGCAGATCAAATAGGTGTGCGGTAGCTGACAGTGGAGAGTGGATGTTTGTTACTCATTTGCATGGAAAATGTCATTCAGGTGGGCATGTGGGATGGGATGTTCTATAGTATGTGATTGTTATATCGTAAAAGGTAGGATACTACAGATCCTTATATGAGGTTGTAGTTATTGAGGGCAAGAGGGCCCCAGGTTACAATCATAGGGTAAGAAGTAGATCTACCAGGATAGGCAGCTCTCATAGGCCTTTGAGATCAGTTAGATTATGTTCAGATGATGCCACCGAGGGTGGGGAAGAGAGACCAGGCAATCCCAGTGTTAGAGAGATTCATACATGACTCGATGTATGATGGATAAACATTTTCTATTTTTGGTATATGCCTTGTGATGAAGGAACACATTTTTTGTATATCGATGTACTTAATGGCACTTTGATGAATATATATGCAGATAACATTTTCAGATGTAATGGGACATTAGATATGGATATTGATATTGTATATATGATGATGTGATGGTTTATTTTTTGTTATTTTTTATGTATTTTTCATGATTGACATGATGGTATACATAGTGTAGATAATGATATTTTATTGTGACTTGTTGTGGAGATATGATGACATGCTCATAGATTAGCTTCCATTCAAATGATGTATTTTAGAGAAACCTATTTTTTATTGCACATTAGAGTTAGCACCATGATTATTAAAAAAACCATGATGAACAACTCATATGCGGGTAGAAAACACACAGACAAAGAGAAGAGAGAGAAAATCGAAAAAGTAAAAAAATCCAATACACAGTAAAGATGATGTACACCATGGCTATGAATAAACCAAGATGTTAACAAAATACTTGCAATTGGTCAAAAACAAAGATAAAAATACAAATTAAACCCAATATACACAGTAATATGATTACACAAAAGTTATATATGAATTAAGATGCTAACAACATACTTGTAATTGGTCATATACGAAGACAGAAAAGTAAAACAAACCCAATATACACAGTAATTGATATTCACCATGATTATGAATAAGTCAAGATGCTTACAAAACACATCTAATTGGTCCAAAAACAAAGACAAAATGTAAAAAAAATCAATACACACAGTAAAATGAATATCCCAAGGTTGTAACGAAACCAAGATGATAACAAAATACTAGCAACCAATCCATAATGAAGACAAAAAAATAAAACAAACCCAATATACATTAATTGATATACACCATGGTTATGAATAAACCAAGATGAAAACAAAATACTTGTAATTAGTCCACAATGAAGACAAAAATGTAAAACAAACCCAATATACAGTAATTGATATACACCACCGCTATGAATAAGTCAAGATGATAAAAAATACTTGCAACTAGTCTACAATGAAGGCAAAAATGAAAAATAAATCCAATATATAGTAACTGATATGTACCATGGCTATGAATAAACCAAGATGATAAAAAAATACTTGCAATTGGTCAACAATGAAGACAAAAATGCAAAACAAACCCAATATACAATAATTGATATACACCATGGCTATGAATAAACCAAGATGATAACAAAATACTATGTAATTGATCATAAACCAAATGATAAACCAAGATCATAACAAATACTGTTGGTCCACATCATACCTAATATACACAGTAATTAAGATGGATACACCAAAGTTATATACAAAATGAGATGCTAACAATAATTACTTATAATTTATCAATAATAGCAACAATGCAACACAAGTTTAAATAAATACATCTAAATATGCCCCTAATGTGTTCCATAGTGAAGATTAAGAATATTTGAATGCCCTCAAGCAAGGATACATGTAATGGAATTGGATCGAACTGAAGAGTAGGATTCAAGTGAACTCCTAATGATACTCTTGTTAGATCCATGTCAAGAATGATCTAAGATTGATTGGGTCAATGCACTTCCAAGACAAGGATACATGCGAAGGAAGAACATGAGAGCCAAAATTTCCCCAAGAAGGGATACATGCGAGGGTTAGATTTGATAATCATAGGATAGTTTGAAATGATCACTAGGGAGTAGTTGAAAAGTTTGATATTTTTGGTTGTGTTGATAGTTGTTCAGAGGATTTTTGGAAAATTTTTTTGATTTTTTTTTGAATGTTTTTGGATTTTGATTATTGCTAATTTTTTTGGAACATTTTTGAATATTTTTGTATTTTTTTGGATTTTAAGAATTTTTGATTATTTTGATTTTGAAATTTTTTGAATTTTTTAAATATTTTGTACAACAAGAAATACAAGGTGCATCTAGACCTTACCAAGCATTATATAAATGAAAATCTCATCGAGATCAAGAGATGGAATATAATGGATGTGGATGAACATGGATGTTGTAACAAGTGATACACATCCTAACTACAAGGAACATGCAACAAAAAATTGGTTTGAAATGATGTGGTAAGAGGAATAGAATGAAGGTGTGAGATAGGTAGTTGTCAATATGCCCCCAATACGAGGTATACTCATAGGTTAGGAATATAACTTTTTCCAATAAACCACATTCATGGGTTATTTAAGATCCTTACCATCTTCATAGGATAGCTTGTATGTGCACCGATCCAAAATTTAGCAGTAACAATGTAAGGTCCCAACCAATTAGGTTCATACTTTCCTTGTTTTTCATACTCCTTGGTTGTATTTTTTGATTTTCCTGTAGTACAAGGTCGCCAATTTTGAACTGCCTTGGTTTTATTGTTTTTTTGTAACTGTAGTGGATTCATTCTGATACACTTTCAAATGATCCAAGGTGTTTAGAACCTCTTCTCATCTAATAAGGTGAAGTTCTGCAAGACATGCTTGTCTGTATTCATCTTCATTGATCCATCTTTAATGGATATGTGAAGTGATGGGAGCTCAACCTTCTATGAGTAGCACAGCTTCAAATCCATATACAAGGGAGAAAGGAGTAGATCTAGTTGGAGTATGATATGATGTTTGATACGCCCATAGAGAGGGATAGAGTTGTGTATGCCAATTAGGACTGTGCTTATCAACAATATTTTCCAATATTGATTTGATCATTTTATTGGATGTTTTTGCTTGGCCATTACACTATGGATAATATGGAGTTGACCACTTGAGTTGGATATGAAAATGTTTGGCTAACTCTTTGACATTTTTGTTTTTAAAGGATGTACCATTATCTGTGACAAGGGAGGAAGGGATTCTGAAATGGCATATGATATAATTGAAAATGAACTTGGAAATATTTGAACCAGTGACATATGTTAAAGGCATGGCCTCTATCCACTTAGTAAAATACTCAGTTGCAGTGATAATGAAGGTATGACCATCAGAAGATGTAGGCTTTATTTTTCCTATTAAGTCGAGCCCCCATCGGGAAAAAGGATAGGGTGAAGTGATAGGTTTAAGGGCTTGTGATGGTGCATGAATGAGATTTCCATGTCTTTGGCATGCTAGGAACTTCTTGAAAAAATTACATGCATCACACTCCATAGTGGGCCAATAATAACCCATTTCCAAGATCTTTTTTGCTAATACCATGTCACTTGTGTGTGCACAACAAATACCCATATGTACTTTGACTAGGGTTTGGTTTTCTTCATCCTTATTGAGACATCTTAAAAGAGTCCCATCATATCCTCTTCTATATAGGGTGTCAGTAAGAATGGTGTAGCACAAAGAATGTTGTGTTAAGGCTTTTCTATTGTGGGAATTCATATTGTCAAGGTAGGTATTATCTCGGATGAAAGTGTATATGTCATGATACCAAGGATTTTTGCGACCAACTATCTCACATACTATGGTTGACTCCAGAAAATCATACGTGGGCACCAAAACATGTTCAATGAGAAACTCATTGTGCATTTGATTGCATATGAATTCAAAAAGGGATGCAATAGTATCCATGACATCCATTGATTTATTCTATGTGCGAGGAACTTGTTCGAAGGTGATAAACTGAAAGTAACCTTTGAGACTATCTACCATGAGCTTGTAGGGAACAATTTTATCATCTTTGACTTGATATTATCCATTGACTTGTTTAATGATCAAAAGAGAATCTCCATAAACTATTAATTCTTTGAGCCAAAGATATAGAAAATTTTAAACCAACTATCAGGGCTTCATATTCAATGATGTTGTTCGTGTAAGGGAAACCAATGTAATAACACTTTGGGATAATATCTCCATTTGGGTGTGTAGTAGTAAAATACCATATCCTAACCCATGGATGTTGCAAGAACCATAAAAAAAAGTCCATGAAGGAACTACATCCACATACAATAGTTCTTCATCTCAGAATTCAAAATGAAGCAGTTCTGAACCTGGTAATGGTGTTGCAAGGAAGTTGATCTGCAAGAGCCTTTCCCTTTGATTTCTTTTTGATTGAAAATTATATATCAAACACACTGAGTAGAACAACCGAGCTAGACATTTGATCTGTTAGAACAAGTCTGGATAGTAGATATTTAAGAGGATCTACTTTAGCAATGAGCTTAGTCATATGATTAAGCAAGTAGTGGTGCAACTTGTGAAATGTGAATGTTACTACCAAACATACCTTTTCAACCCGGGAGTACTAGATTTCATGAGCAATAAGAGTTCTTCTAAAATAGTAGACCATTTGTTCATGTCCTTTGTCATTATGTTGTGCAAGCAATGCCCCTATGACATGTTCTGTAGTGGATGTATAGAGAAGCATGGGCTTATCTTGAATAGCCAACATCAGTACCAAAGGAGTTGATAAATATTCTTTCAACTTGGTAAAAGAATCTTGACATTCCTAAGTCCATTTGAAATATACATCTTTTCTAAGCAGTTGATTGAAATGGTAACATTTATTTGCTAGTTGAGAGATGAAATGTCGAATAGATTAAATTTTCCCATGGAGACCTCTTAACTGTTAGATTCTTTGGGGGAGGCATCTCCATGATTACTTTGAATTTGGCAAGGATCAACTTCAATTCCTCTCCATGAGACTATGAATCCCAAGATCTTTCCTGAAGTGACACCGAATACACATTTCTTAGGGTTAAGTCTTACCTTGTACTCCCACAATCACTCAAATATGCATCATAAAACAATAGGATGGTCTACTCTAGTTTTTGATTTGGCAAGGATATCATCTACATAGTCTTCCATGATGTCATGTAGCAGGTCATGGAAGATGACTATCATTGCTCATTGATAGGTTGCTCCTTCATTTTTAAGGCCAAAAGGCATGACCTTATAACAAAACATGCCCCAGGGTGTTGTAAACATTGTTTTATGTTGATCTTCTTTGGTGATTTGAATTTGATTATAACCTGAAAAATACATCCATTAGAGATAACATTTCATGGCCCATTGTAGAATCAATGATCATATCAATGTTGGGTAAGGGAAAATCATCCTTTGGACAAGCCTTGTTTATATCACAAAATTTAGTAAAGATTCTGATCCCTGGTATTTTCTTAGTGATATGTACCATATTATATATCCATTATGAATAATCGATTGATCTGATGAAGCTTAATTCTAACAGTTTCTAAAGTTCCTTTAACCAACAATGTACTTTAGGGTGCATTTTCCTTATTTTTTGCTTAACATGTTTCACTTCCGGGTGAACCACAAGATTGTGCACTACAAGGGAAGGATCTAAACCTGGCATGTCTTTGTATGACCATGAAAAAACATCTTAAAACTCAACAGAAGTGTTGTGAATGCTTCTATTTCTATTTTTGATAAACTTACAGCAAGTTGTAAAAGTTTAGGATTCTCGTTTGTACCAATGTTGATTGCAATAGTCTCCTCTACTAGCATTTTCAATGTATCTATGTCCTGAAAGGATGTTGTAGGTTGATGTAGGTCACCTATTTGATCTAGAAGTGAGTCTCCTCTCACTAGTGCCTCAGAAAGGTTTTCACTAGGAGATGCATCCTTTTGCTTTTGCTTTTTTTAGTTTTTACTTCTCAAATAGCACCTCAGTGAGGTTTTCACTATGAGAGATTGTATTTTTATTTTTCTTATTTTGATTTGTTTTGCTTTAGTGGACTGGAGTACTTGAGTTCTTCACCAAAGTAAGTTGAAGTGTCAAGGTTAATATCGAAACCCTTCTTGTGATCTGATAGGGGTATAGGGTCCCGAGTCCCGAGAAACTCTTCGATGGCCTCATCATTCTGAAAGAGGTCCATGGATATGTGATTTAGTTGGTCCTGATTAATAAGGCTAGGATAGATGATGTCAAATTAAATATTGTGAATGGAAAGGTTTTCAATGAATAGGTTTGTTTTGTCTAAGTCTTCAAAGAGGCTATGTGTGGAACTTGTCTCAACATCGGAGTCAGTGTCCTCACCACTAGTCGTTACATCAAATATTAGTGGTTATTTTTCAAAAATTTCAAAACCTAGACCATGATGATATAGATTTTTTGTGTATAACATTGGTTCTAGATGACCTTGTCCCTTTGTACCAAGTCCTCTACCTTTCCATTACATGTTCTTCATCATTTTGTTCACCTTATTGTATTCAGAGGATTCATAGCAACTAGCCATCTGATCCTTGTATAACCAACAGTCTGAAGATTCATGAATGTGTTCATCTTCTAAATATCCAAACCATTTCCATAGAGTATTTCCAATATGGTAGATAATAGCTACTTTAAGATGGGGAACATTGGGTTTTCCGTAATTACATGGGGATAATGAAAATTTACCAACATGAAAGGCATTTTCAAGATCATACTCACCAATACCTTTATGAGAGATTTTTAGTTCAAGTGGCTGAGAGGATGTAGAAGGTTGAGATTGCAAGAGTGTGTTAGGATCTATACGGTTATTCATATTTGACGGGTATGACACAAGTGAGTTGCAGATATATCTACAGGAAGGACAATAGTGTGTATGATTATATCTTGCCTATAAGATCTTACAGTATTCAAATGGTTTAGCATCTGTAAGCAAGGTGAATTATTTTTCATTGTGAGGGAATTTTATACACTGATGAAATGTGGAAGGAATGACCTGTATGGAATCTATCCATGGGTGACCTAGAAGGATGTTATATGAGGTTTCAACATCTATAACATGACAAAGGGTGTCTAGTATCTGTAGTCCAACTTGTATAGATAAGGTGATTGTGTAGGAAGATTGTCACTCATTGTTATCATAACCACAAATAGTTATAACATTAGCTCCCAAACTCTCTTCGGTATGACCAAGGCATCTTAGTAACTTCATAGAGAAAATATTTAAAGAATCTCCATTGTCAATATAAACTCTTTTGATTTTGTGATTGGTGATAAAATCCTCAATGTACAATGAGTTGTTATTTTGAAGATTAGGGTTTAAGAGGTCCTGAGGACCAAATGACAATATGGGACTGTTAGGTGAAATATTGGCAATGAGTGCTTGAAATTGTTACATGTTGATATCCTTAGGAACATGTGCCTCATAGAGAGCACAAGGATTTCTTGAAGTGCAGGTGAAATTTTGAGTAACTCCATGAGGGAGATGTGTGTGTGCATCATCTCTAACTATTTGACAAGGTCATAAGTACCAGAAGAGGATTTAGCATTAGGCGTTGACTATGGATTTGACATAGTTGTAGGATTTGACACTTGAGATGTGGTTAGCGCGGATGGTTGCTTAGTTGCAGGCACCCAAACCTTTTTTTCTCGTGTGGCTACTGCGTAGTTAGGAGCATGAAACTTAACTGTGGCAATGAATTAGGTATATCTTCAATAAATGAAATAATGGAGTTAAACTTGACATGATTTGAGGATTGACATTTATCTTGAGCATTATCATTTGTACCATGTTTAGGAAAGGAGTTTTAGAACACCTTTAAGTTCTCATTTGGCATTTTGGTAATCAATGGGTTTTCAACTTCAATGTCTCCACTATCAATGAGATCTTGGATGTAATGGTGGAGTCTCATACAACGATCTGTACTATGGTCATCAATGCGATGATAATCACAATATTCATTCACTTTATACCAAGATGGTTTTGGATGCCCTTCTTCGAAGGGTCTTGTGATTGGGTAAGTAACCATGTTGGCACTTACTAGTTGATGTAGAACACTCAAAATAATTTCTCACAATGGTGTGAATTGTCATCGTTTATAGTAATGAAGAAGTTTATTTTCTTGGGATAACAATCTCTTGTTTTGATTTGGTTGTTTTTGTCTAATTGTTTTGAACATTTTGCACATTGCGATTGTCAGTGACCCCATTTTTGACAACATTATACTTTTGATTGATATACTTTGATTTATCCTAAGAATGATTGTTGTTTGTTTGATCTTTGGAAGGAGTTTTGTTAATCCCTTTTGCGATGATATCCTTTTCAATTTTTATGCCCTTCTCAATGAATTCCTCAAAATCAGTATGACAATGTATTTGCATTTGAAATGATAGCTTGTTATTGAGGTTAGGAATGAAAATGTTGACCAGTTGTTTCTCTGATATAGAGCAAGGGAATCAACTCGCAATTCCTCACCATCATTGAAGGAATTGAGTGAAGTTTTCATTGGTCTTTTGTTTGGTGTTACAAAGGTCCATCATTGTAATCTTCAGAATCCAAATTGAAAGAGAAGTGTTTAACAAATTTCTCTGAGAGGTCTGTGAAGTTTGTAACTGATCCTTTTGGAAGATGAAGAAACCAGTCTAAGACTTGTCCACCCAAACTCTTTGGGAATAATCACGAGATATACACATCGTTATAAGGCCACCTCTTAGGATGCCATAAAGAATTCTTTAATGTTTTCCCTTGGATCATGTTAACCTTTATATTTATTAAACTTGGGAATTTCAAAATATTTTGAAAACAGTAAGCATAATATGTCTTTGTTACATGGATAAGGGCATAATTCCTCAAAATTGAACATTTTACATTTTTTTTGCATCCCTAAGATGGTTTCTTTCATGTTTTTTTTATTCTTGTGAGAATGGGGAATTGGTTGGTGGGGTATTCATGACATCGTCAACTTTTTTTTGAGTTTTCTCTTTCTCTTCTTCATTGGAATCATTGGTGACTTTTTAAGCCATTGAGCTAGTTGTTTTGTCATTTAGTTGATTTTATCTAGCAAAGCTTGGTTTGACTTACTTATAGAAGAACTAGATTTTTCTTTTTTTTTGTCTTTTTATTACTCGATTCAAATTACTATAAGATGTTTCAAATTTTCATCACCAAAATCCAAAGGTCAATTTGGCTCCCATCTCTAAGAGGCAAAGAAGAAATTGATGTTTGATTATGTCGTAGAAGTGCATCAAGTTGTGCTTGTTCTTCTAAAACCTCAGGTTGTTTATTTTCCTCCTCAAAAGGATTTCTATCTTTTTTGTCGAAGAGGTCATAATCATGAAAATTACAATAAATATGTGTAGTGCATATTTTATATTGGTGGCATCACCTTCTCCTCATCTTAGAGATGCATGTGAAGTGATGTTTGTGTTTTGGTTCATGCATTGTGTTGTTATGTGGGCCCAATCAATAGTATTGTTATTGATAAAAAGAATATATGTGTGTGTTTTGGTTGTGTTACTAGTATGAGCATTACATTGATATCGAAGAAGAAGTTCATACTCTCAAACCTCTTGAATGGATTTGTGATGTGACTATTGTGTATGATATGAACACAGTTAATCGCAACTAGTTTTTATGATGTTGTGAATGGTCCTCTTGTGGTTACCACTTAGTGTGGATTTGTGAAATACTAAAGTGTTTCTAATAAGAATAACTCTTGTATGGATTTGTGATGTGATTATTGTATATAAGATGAACACAATTGATCGCAACTAGTTTTCATGATGTTGTGAATGTATCTCTCATGGTTAGCACTTAGTGTGTATTTGTGAAATACTAAAGTGTTTCTAATATACATACTATATCTATTGCACTGCGTTATCAACTTGTTTTGTGATAACTATTGTCGTGAATCGTGAGTGTGTTGTTATCAACCTATTTCGTGAAAACTATGTTTTGTCGTGAAACGTGAGTGTATTGTTAAGTTGTATTACCTCATTCGTGTGTTATCTTATTATTCATGTGTATCATGCATGTGTTGTATAAGAAAATGTCTGGCCTAATAGAATTTTTATGTATCATAATGGTGTGTAATAACGTGTTTCCTCGTGAATTAAAGCATATGATGATCTTATGACCCCTATTATAGTGTAAATATGTTATTAATATATTATGTGAACATGTGTCGTTTTGCAAATCTTAACCTTACATAATATCTATTTGTATCATGTTGTATTGTAACATCGTGTTGGAAATGTTGTATTGTGTTGTGTTGTTACCTTACACCAGTGTTCACTATGAGTAATATCAAAGTATAGTAAAGAGTGAGAAGAACGAACAATTTATCACCACATGATGTACGTGAAAAGTGAGGAGGGTGAACAATTTGTCATATTCCTCGAGTCAAATATGATATAGAAAGTGAAGTCAAAGGAGTGAGGAAGGTGAACAATTGGCCATATTACTTGAGCCAAGTACAATAAAGGAAGTGAAGTCAATATTGAAGAAGGTGAATACTTGTTCGTCAACGGTGAAGAGGGTGAGTAGTTGGCCATATTACTCGAGGCAAATGCGATATAAGAAGTGAAGTCTCTCGTAGACTGAAAACCCAAAACTCACTTTTGTTTCTTGTCTTATTTTTGTTTCTCATCTTAAATACGACCTTTGTATAACTTTCACTTGTTCCTTGAATGGTTGTCTTAAATACGACTTTTATATAGTTACTATAGGGGGCTTGTGAAATTATAGAGATTGATTTTAGATAAGAGAATAATAAAAATAATATGCTTATTGTTTATTTTGAGTTAAATTTTCAATATGAGAATAACATGGTTATTGTTTATTTCAACTTTGTGAGAATTTCTTAAATACAACCTTTGTTTAGTTATTGACTATGGAAGACTAGAGAAATTTTAAACATTGGTTTTAGATAAGAGGATAATAAAAATAATATGGTTAATATTTATTTCAAGTTAGATTTTGAATAAGAGGATAATAAAGATAATATGGTTATTACTTATTTAGACCTTCTGTGATTGTAGAGACTAATTTTAGATAAGAGGATAATGAAAATAATATGGTTATTATTTATTTCAAGTTATATTTTGGATAAGAGGATAATGAGGATAATGTGGTCATTGCTTATTTCAAGTTGGATTCTAAGAGTACATCAATCATTGTCTTAGGGTTGTTAAGTGCTAAGTTCAATAAGTGAAAACAATATATTGGTACAAAATTCAATACGATAAATAGAATTTTATTATAATTGCAAGGGCCATGATACTATACATACTTATTAATGGAGATGTACTTCTTTTAATTTGGCCCATTTTTTATCATTGGGATTTCTTTTTACTATTATTTGATTTCACTTCTTCACGTTTGGTTTGGCAATTTACACCAAAGTGAAAGACTCTTATATATACAAATTTTCTAAAAGGCACAAGAATCATCTAACAAGAGAAAGGGGCTAACTAATTGCATTTCATAAGTACAACATTACGGTGAAATTACTAATTTTAAATCATATGATTTTTGCATTAAAAATGTTTCAATTGAGAAATATCCTACATGTTATATTATTATTGCATAAGATAATGGATTTTTGGAACATTACATACTTAGGTCCGAGAAGGATCCATTGATTAGTTATCGCATTCATCACATCACATATATTTTCTCAATCATTTGAATATATTATCATTATCCACGCATTTCAATTATATAAATCACCTAAAAAATATCTTACATCTATCACAATGTATGTGTATATATGCATATGCCTCTTTTGTTACATCATTCAATAAAATTAACTTCCACCTCTACTGTTTCTTTGTATATGTATATACCTCTTCTATTTTTTTGGATTGAGGGTAAATTGAGGGTGTTTGAAAGGACCCACATCCTTGTACACTTGAGGATTTTTGAGAGGATCCACACCCTGGTTACAATGAAGGGGACCACTATTAGGAACCCAATTGAAGCAACCATGAAACCGTAGTGAAGATGCAACGACCATCGACAACAATCACAGCAAGTGGGACAACAATTAGAACAGCCACCAGCGTCGGCAATGAGAGGAGCAGCCACCAGTATCAGTAGCAAGCGGAGCAGCCACAAGTGTCAGCAGTGAAGAGCAGCTACGACTGCAACGAGAGGAGCAGCAACAGTGAGCGGAGCAGCCACCAGCATCAATAGCGAGAGGAGAAGGAGCCACCAGCGTCGACAACGAGAGGAGCAACCACCAGCGTCAGCAGTGAGGAGTAACCACCAGTGTCAGCACGAGCAGAGAAGCCGCCTCCAGCGGCGAATCCACCTCCGAGGAGGATCGTGCCTCGGAGGGATTTGAAACTGGGTGGGCAAGCACACAACCATGTGACTTGACTACACTACTCCCACCCTATCGGCTATATACCTCTTCTATTATATCTTGTTATAAAATTGATTTCCACCTCCTACTCTTCCTCCAATGTATTTTCACTCCTTACAACCTTAGCACTTCCATTTTCCCATATATTCTTCACAAGGTATAGGAATTCCTAATCTCATTGATCCCTCCAAAATTACCACTAGTAAATGGCTCTGGAAGCCTTCCCATGAATTATTAAGAACTTTAAAGTGGAAGAATGTCATAGGAAATCTTGGACATCACATTTTTTAATCATGTGTCATAAGATCATGGAGACTCAATTGGCTCTTGGCTATTGTCGAATTCCTTTTCTTTCAAATATTCTCTCTACGTAATCTCTTAAGGTAACATTGCTTCAAGAATGTACTTTTCCATCTATCAAAGTCATATTTAGCCTTATTTCAATTCATATTTCATATTCCAAGTATACACACTTCCAAACAAATTTATCACAAATTATTTATTTTTTTCTTGAAAAAATGTAAATACTTTTTTTATACAGTACAAGCTCACATTATTACACATGGGCAATTGCATACACACACAAGATAAATTTTGGTAGTCACTAGTAATTGGCTTGTCATAGGCCTTCCACACATCATTCCCACAAAGATAGCTAATGACATAACTCTAACATTTATCCAACGTGAAATCATTTTTCTCCCACCAATTCCTCTAATGTACACTTACCATTACCAAACCACTTACTTTGCACTCCATAAATACTTCAAGAGTAAAACATAATTGTTTTAGCATTCAACATATTCTACTAATTCCAATATTATTGAGGATATTTACAATATGTTACTATAAATTATACTCCATTAATCATATTTCACTTATTGAACTCAATTTGAACTTTCTTCGTTTAAACTTCTTTCATTTTACCTTGAACTAATTCATTTGAAGGCAAAATGGTCTCATAGATTTGTTACATCCATCGAAGTTACTATCACAAAGTGTGTACCTTGAAATACTTTTTTTATACAATACAAGCTCACATTATTACACATGGGCAATTGCATACACTCAAGATAAATTTTGGTAGTCACTAGTAATTGGCTTGTCATAGGCCTTCCACACATCATTCCCACAAAGATAGCTAATGACATAACTCTAACATTTATTCAACGTGAAATCATTTTTCTCCCACCAATTCCTCTAATGTACACTTACCATTACCAAGCCACTTACTTTGCACTCCATAAATACTTCAAGAGTAAAACATAATTGTTTTAGCATCAACATATTCTACTAATTCCAAAATTAGTGAGGGTATTTACAACATGTGACTATAAATTATACTCCATTAATCATATTTCACTTATTGAACTCAATTTGAACTTTCTTCATTTAAACTTCTTTCATTTTACCTTGAACTAATTCATTTGAAGGCAAAATGGCCTCATAGAATTGTTACATCCATCGAAGTTACTATCACAAAGTGTGTACCTTGAACTAATTCGATTCAAGGCAAAATGGTCTTTGTAGATTTGTTACATCCATCGAGCTATCACTCTCTGTAACAATCAAGGTAAACTGGTTTCATATATTTGTTCCATCCATTGAGGTTACTATCACTTGTCGTACCAATCAATAGAACTATACAAACTTGGTTTCCACATGTTGTGTACCTTGAACTTATTCAATTCAAGGCAAAATGGTCTTGCAGATTTGTTACATCTATTGACGTTACTATCACTCTTTGTATCTATCACGGCAAGATGGTTTCATAGATTTGTTACATCCATCTAGTTTACTATCACTCTTTGTATCAATCAATAAGATTGTGCAAACTTGGTTTCCACAAGATATATGCACCTTAAACGAATACAATTCAAGGCAAAATGGTCTCATCGATTTGTTACATCCACAAACTTGGTTTCCACAAGATGTGTACCTCGAACTAATTCAATGCAATACGAAATGGTCACATGGATTTGTTACATCCATCAAGGTCACTATCACTCTATGTAGTGATCAATAAAATTGTACAAACTTGAATTTTAACAAGTTATGTGACACAATCAAAACCATTTCCCACAAATTTAGTAAAGTTTGTAGGACTTGAATCAAGCCACTACCCAAATTCAAAGCTACTCAGACATCTAGAGTTTGTTTGCTACAAACAAAAAACAGCAAACTACTATCCACGATACCAAATTTTACAAAATTTATCAAAACAAAAAAATTTAAATTTCATTTATTCCATCTAAATTCCTGCCACCACAACTCACAATATCTTAAAGACATTAACACATGTAGTGTCATACACTGATTCTCCAAGTGCATGTAAAGAATGAAGGAACACACCTATTGATTGAGGTAGTTTGTGTAGATGACATCATCTTTGGAGGGAATAATCAACATATGACACATGAATTTACAAAGTTATGAAGAAGGAATTTGAGATGTCCATGTTTTGAAAATTCTCTTTTCTTTCTAAGACTACTAATCAATAAATCAAATAAAATCATATTCATATCACATGTAAAACATATGAAGGAGATGCTAAAAAAAATTCAAATGGTAGATTACAACCCTGTTGGGATGCCTATGGTCTTAGGGTGCAAATTTAGCAAAAAAAATTAAGTTACAGAGTAAATCAAACATACAAGTCCATGATTGGTAACTTGTTGTATGCCACTACTTCTAAGCCTAACATTTTGTAGGGTGTAGGTCTTATAGGGAGATTTCAATAAAGCCCAAAGGAAACACATTTATAATCAATAAAGATGAAATTCAGGTATTTTAAGGTAACTACAAAGTATGGATTATGGTACCCAAGAAGTGCAACATTTGAATAAAGATCCTTAATTGATGTTGATTGGGCAAGAAACTTTGATGATAGGAGAAGCACTAGTAGAGGAGCCTACTTTGATGGTAGGTGGCTTGTCTCGTAGTTGAGCAAGAAGCAATCATTAATAGCCCTATCCACTTAGGAATCTATGTACATAGCAACAACATTATGTTATACAGAAATTTTATGGATGAGATAAACCATAAAAATACACAATGTAAGATGATAGACCCACTCATATTTATTTTGTCAAAACCATTGCCATGGGTATCTAAAAATCTTGTGTTGCATTCTAAAACCAAGCATAATCCAATTAGATGTCACTTCTTAAGGGATCAAGTAAGTGAGCAAGAGATTAAATTGGAACATGTGCCCACCAAGGAGGAGATAGCAAACATTTTCCCCAAACCACTCCCAAATGCAACATTTGAATACCAAAGACAAAATATAGGTGTGATTAATGCCACTCAATGTCTCTAAAAGGGTCAAGACAAAAAGGGAGTAATCAAATGACTAAGTTAAACAAATGGGGATTACGTTTAAATGAGTAATTTGCTCCAAGAAGTTGTAAAATATGTTAGAGAGGTATGAAATAGAATAATATATTGTTACTATAAGTTGTAGGACACATCATCTCAAAGGGAGATAATTTCAGTCATGCATGTTAAGCACATCCTAGTGAAGAAACTAGAGTGCATGATATCCTAGTTTAAGTTCAGAAGATAATCTACAATTGGTAGTAAATCAATATGAGACATGTATTTGCTAAGTGGGGCACTTGTGGATGTCTAAAGACCAAGCCAAAGATATGTAATAAATTTTGAATCAAGAAGGTGAACAAAAACATTGTTGTTTGCATATCTGATTTAAAATCATTTGTCTTAGATGTCAAAGATGGAATGTGTACTTCAAAAATAAATTTATACCCTAGAAATGCTTTACATGAGTAGTTGCCATAAATGTTTCTAAAAGAGACCATCAATAACAAAGAGGAAAATTGTTAGACATTATGTCATTAGAGTTGTTATTAATGTTAAGATTCATTAATGTTAAAGAAAAAGATTGGTAGTCATTAACATTAAGTTGCATTAATGTTAAAGAAAAAAATTGTTGAACATTTTATCATTGATGGTTATTAATGTTAAGTTCCATTGATGTCAATGAGAGATAGTTGGACTTTGTATCATTGGTGTTGTCTTCTCCCTCTTTTTTCTTAAAGAGTTTTTTTAAATTCCTTCAAACAACTACTCTTTTTGGTTCTAAATGGTTGTAATGACCACCAAAAAGATCATTTCCCTACTCCTACGTAGCTGCAGGGACAACCTTAAACATGCCCATTTTCCACACATTTGTCTAGAAGGTATCTATTAAACAAATTTGTATAATCTCAACTCTAAAATCACTAAGTACAACACAAATTAACCCTACCATACAAAGGTTCTCAACACAATCATCTTCAACTCACAACCTCTTAAGAATTTAAATACTCTAAAAAAATAATATGTAAAAGTGCAACAAAAATTTACCCTACCATTAATGGTTTTCAAACACAATTAACTTACACTCACAATCACAACAGATCACACACCATGTTTAGCATTCACAACACCCAAAACACCAGAGTATTAATACCATAATATAAATATTGAATACACCTTTAAAAAAACCTTGTAAGTTTCTAATCTGCAGAAATTCAAATTAGTGAGGGTAACCATTTATCGTTCAGATGTTGGGTTTTCTTCCTTTAAATTTTTTCCATTTTATCTTTGAACATATTCAATTCAGGGCAAAGTGGTCTCAATAATTTTTTACATCCGTCAAGGTTACTACTCTCCATATCAATCAATAAAACTGTAAAAATCTAGTTCCCACAAATTATGTGACAATTAATAGTTGTTCCCTCAAATTTAGTTTTATCGGACATAAATCAAGCCAGTACCGGAATTCAAAGCTACTCACGCATCCAGAATTGGCTTATAAATCTTAGTCAAAGCAATTTACAATTAAATGCACTCAAAACACATTCATTTAATCCATCTAAATTTTGTACAACCACATAACAGGGCACAATTCCCATTTTTTCAAACACATCAACACATTTCGTTCCTGGCAGTGATCCTCCATGTGCAGAAAAAACCTCAAATCATAGCAAAACTGTCAATTACATCTACCACACATACATAATAAAAGATTTTTCCAGAAACGAACATTAATTAACTAGAAGACAATTAAATAAGAGTGACCAACGAAGCCTCAGATTCCAAAATTGTAATTTCCAATATGTTTACTGAATTCGCATATTCACAATGTGTAACAATAATGTAAGTAAGAGTAAATGCCCAGCAAAGCCTCGCAAAGACTTGTAAATAGAACCCCTGATTCTTTCAATTTCAAAATTTTGATATTTATAGTATGTTTACTAAAATCCCCTATCCCTAATGTGCACAGCAATCTACCGAGAAACCTGGATAAACTCTTCCCGTCCAATCTAAAGCAGATTCAATGTATACTTTTCCATGCCGCTACAATATCTGAGTAATACATCAATATCACACACAAGACCCACGAGATTGATTTGCGAGGGATCTGATACATCGAGAGAATTAAAGGTCTATTACACCCATCTTATCATGGACATTAAAATCTTCCAAATAATTTTTAGATCTATTGAATTTTATATTATATTTAAGTTATATTTAATCTTCAATAGGAATTAGGTCGATTAGATGCCGAATTACAGGATTCTTGGGGCTTGAAAATTCTAGTTAAAATAGCTACGAACAATCTGCCGATGTACACGGATCATAACATCACATCCACGTAATAGAGTGTGACTGCACAGTTATTTGTTTTATATCTGCTTCTTAATAGATCCGCAGTCAACATCGTGAGGCTTTGAACTTTTGTGCACATCTCAATAGATAACCGTATTGAAAAAAATGATGATTAAATACTGCACTACATACCTATTACACAACTAAGAAAAAAATAGCTTAAGAATCAATGGTAAATGAGTACTATACTAAACAATGCACTGAAGTAGGCCTTCACATCAGCTAAAAAGCAAACGGTAGCATAGCCTCAGTATATATGGTTATGGTCTTTCTCAGCACACAATATATCAGAGTGGTGCATGACTTATTTCTCATCATAGGCTAAATAAAAGCATGGAAATCAGATTATATTAGTCAATCCTCATGGAGCACAAATGTGTGCTAATAAGACTGGGGCGACAATCATAATCATCACATTCCATGAAAAACCCACCTATGCAGTTTCAGCCGAAAGATGGTGATAATGTATGATAATCACATAGATTCTATCAGCATAATATTAACATTCATCATCAACCGCAATACAATAAATACAAAAAGACAAGACGCGCAGACGCAGTCCTCTTAAGACACAAATAAAAGGAAAAAAAACAAAACCCTAGAGTATTGTGGGTTACGAATATCAGCAGTCAAAAAGTAACAGAAAACCCAGGAAGAAAAGTTATCCGTGTCGCAAGAGCTGCTGTGTAAATATTGGCCCTTTTACGAGATGCCTTATCATTGCAGTTTTATTAGCTACAGGCAGCAGATACTAAGGGCCGTTACGCACTCGTTAGATTAAAGGAGGTCAGCTGGTGATGCATGTAAAATGCTTCTACATGAATATTCAGTGCAGAAATTGGTGGGTTATTTGTCATCATACCTCCGGAAAATACTTGACCAAAACAATCATAGAAATTCATAAACAGATTTTCAATAAAACTTCAATCAAACCCTAAAGTCACTAAAACAACCATCTCATTATTACATTGACAAAAAGGAATCGGAGAACACCCTCAAACAAAAATTGAACTCTGAAAAAATTGAAGAATAAATCGTAAACAAATATAGAACACTGAAAAAATTGAAGAATAAATCGCAAACCAACACTGTACCTACAGACACTGGTATAACGTTTCGGCGAAATCGTCCTTGGCTCCTATCGATGAACTTCGATGAACTTCGATGATACCGATTAGTTTGCTACCAATTTATAAAAAGGGTATCCGTGACTTAGGGTTAGGGTTTTGAGGGTAGGGTTTTAAAGATAAAATTCAAGTGGGGTCAATTGGGTTTTCTTTTGTCGTTCGCCCAGTTTTTTTTTATGTAGGTATCAATTTCGGGTTTTTTTTCCCTGAAAAAATCTAACTTGATGTATCCTAATGGGAAAGTTTTGTTTTGGGAGGGTTTTGTTTTGTTTTTTAATTATTATTAGTAATAGGTGTTATTTTATTTTTGTTCGTTAAGATGATGGTGGGTTGGTTAAAAGTATTATTTCTGTTCGTATCTGTTTTAATTTAATTTTTTGTTGGATGTCTGAGATTGGTTGTAGCCGTTTACATCGAAGTTAAGTTCAATTGTGACTATATGTGTTGGATTTGTAGGGAACTAGGACCGGGTTTGTGTCACAATGGGATTCAAAGAATGTGAAACTAGAGAGCATGACATTAATCATAACTTAGCCTCGTTGATGTGCTTAGGTCCGTGAGAGAGAATGATTTTCTAACACAAGACATAAACTGCAATCTTTTCATTGAATTGTTGTTTAGCTTATGTGATATGGGAAAAAGAGAATCATTGATCAAAGTTGATGGAGAAATCAAAAAGGAAACTATCACCTAAATTTTAGGTTGAGCGTATTGAACCTCGAGGAAGGGTGTAGAACCAATTTAACACATATTTCTTGATAATACACTAAAAAAGTTTTTCTAATAAGATATCACCTACATATTCTATATATGAGCTCATAAATGCATGAAGGTGTAGACACAAAAATATGCACTTATTACTATTACATTACTCCTCTAGTATGTTGTTATGTGTTTGGTTCCTAAGTGAGAAGATTGGACACTGATGACACCTCTCCTAGTCCTTCTATTGCTTTCGATTAGCTTTGATTGCAACATTGTCTTCTATTTTCTAGATTTTTATGCTTTCTAGTCGAGTCACAAGGATCCATGTTACCGCCATTGGTCATGTTTTTACCTATTATCCTTGGGATAATACCGACAATAATGACACTAGTGTATTGGCATTTGTGTCCCTTATGGGTGCTTTTGTCCATCTTGTCTTATTTTCTAATTTTCCACTTGCTACTTAATTTTGGGTATTTTTTAATTCTTATTTCATGATCTGGGTCGGCCTTTTGGTATCATTAAGTTTTGAAATTCAAACAAAGGAGTCATATATATACTAACTATTCTAAGGGGATGGGTAATTCAGGCTATTACTCATCTACTACTTGGGCAATAAAGTGATATTCAAGGATTGCATTCAGCAGGAACTTGAAAAGGTCATAACTTGTGCTCCAGGTGTCTGTTTGAGTCCATTTTTTTTTTTGTTGAAACCACATGTTTCGATGAGATGAATGCACCAGTCAACCCAGGACATAAGCTGGAGCAAGTTTTGGCACATTTTCGGGCCCGAAATCCACCATCTTGAGGCTGAAAATTAGGATTTAAGTTGTAGTTCGGTTTTTTCCTATTTTAGGGCATTAGTTAATTTTAGTCTATTAGTTGCATTATGAGTTGGAAAGTTGGCAATTCCTCTAATTTAGGCATGTAGAAGATGCGTGGCAATTTCTGTGCCCGTACGAATAAGCATGCGAACTTACTAAGAATAGCAGGTTCTAGTAAACTGCTAAAAATAGTAATTTCCGCCACCTAGAGTATATTTAGTCAAAGTTAGTTAGAGTTTTCTTGGAAAATCGAGTTGGGAGTTGTTTTCCTATTTAGGAAACATTGTAATTCATGATTCAATAACGAAGAAGGAGATCTATTTTCTTTTGGAGTTCATATTATTTGCAGTATATTGAGTTTGTTTAGAATTTGGCTACATTATCTGGTATCAGAGCAGGTTCGAGTCTTTTTTTTAAATGGCAGGAAGAGGAAGAGGAAGAGGAGGCGGTATTGCCCAGATGAATAGAAATATGCAAGATCTGCAGAGGCAAGTTGTTGCATTTGTTGCAATGATAACCCAGAGAGGAAATCAAGGTGGAGATGACACAAATGAAGAATAAGTTTGTGAAGAGGAGGAAACACAAGCGCCACCCTTAGCTTTTGAAGAAAGGATGCTTCGAGCATTAGAAGGAAAGAATGATGGGATAAGAGTTGATGTTTCAGAGTATGGAGGTAGTCTAAAACCAGAGGAGTTGATAGACTGGTTGACTAGCATGGGGAATTTTTTTGAGTGGAAGGCTATGTCAGAAGAAAAGAAGGTAAAATTTACATGCACGAAATTGAAAGGTCATGCTATGTTATGGTGGGATCACCTACAGAAAGAGTGGTCAAGAAAGGGGAAAGAAAGAATTAGGATGTGGAGTAAGATGGAGAAGAAGCTGAAAGATAAATTTCTCCCTGTGGATTATGCACAAACCCTTTACAGGAGGTTTCAGAATCTCAGACATAACTTACAAACAGTGCAAGAATACACAGATGAGTTCTACAAGTTGTCCATTCGTGTAGAGCATGAAGAAACTGAGGAACAAATGGCTGCAAGGTATGTAAATGGATTAAAATTTTCTATTCAAGATGAGATAAGTATGCACAGGATTAAGAGCATGGAGGATGCCTATCAATTAGCCTTAAAGGCCGAGGAAAAACAAAGTCATCAAAGTTTTAGGAGATCACCTGGAATGAATAGGGGGCCTCATCTTCCTTTTGGGGACGAGATGGTTTCAACCAAGGTAGGGGAGAATCACCTCGTGGAGTGGAAAAGCAAGAAGATACAAGACAAGATTCCCAGAATCAACAAAGAGGTAGAGGATTTTCTAGGGGCAGAGGATATGCTGGCGATAGAGGATGGGAGGCTCCATGAAGACCATTTGTTTGTTACAGATGTGGTGAAGAGGGGCATCAGGCTTTTGAATGCCCACATTATTATACACATGACAAGAGGCAAGCAGATGCTCCAAGAGTAAATCTTGTTGAAGCTGAACAAGTAGAAGACAAACAAGACCTAGAAATTCCACCAGATGTTGGAGAAAATTTGATGATCAAGAGGACGATGATTGCTCCAAGAAAGGATATCAAGGGGGATGCATGGCTACATACAAATATTTTCAGAACAAGATGCACTTCAGGAGGAAAGGTATGTAATGTTATTATTGATGGTGGTAGTTGTGAGAACATGGTTTCAAATGAGATGGTCGAGAAATTGGGTCTGCATTGTGAGAAGAATCCTAACCCTTACCATATTGCATGGTTTAAGAAGGGTAATGAAGTTATTGTTGATAAGAGATGTTTAATAAGTTTTTCTATTGGGAAAAGTTATAAGGATGAGATTTGGTGTGATGTTATTCCTATGGATGCATGTCATATGCTGCTAGGAAGACCATGAGCAATTTGATAGAAATTATTCATGATGGGGGAAAATAATACTTATACTTTCTGCCCAGGATGGCACAAAAATAGTTTTGCTACCTCTTAAGGAAGAGGGGAAACCAGCTGAAAATATGCTTTCTGCAAAATCAATTTGTGAAGGAGGCAAAGGAAACTTTCTGAAGTTTTTTTTATGCACTAGTCCAAATAAGGATGAACCTGAAAGTGCACATACTCTAGAAATGCACAAAATAATAGATTTTTGATGTCTGTCACCGTTTTACCATCCAAGGTACAATTATACAGATTATCTTTATTTTGATGCAGATGACCAAATGGGTTTACAAAACCCCAAAAGTTCGAAGATATTGATCAGAAGCTGAGAGATTTTCTTTTTCAGATTTCTGATTCTTATTGAAGGGAGAGGAGGCTTGCAAATGCCCCGCATTTATGCATAGTTACATAAGAAAGTGGTATTCTCATAATCTAAGACTTGGGGTGCTGAAAATTAGAAACTTATTGATTCGATGTGTAATCCTTTGCTTTCATTAACGCAAAAGAAGTGATGAACACATGCCCGAATGTGTTCTATCCATATAGCCTCTAATTATAAATTTGCCCAATCGACATTTCCAATAAATTCTAGGGCATACCACAAATGAAGGCTTGTTAGGAAGCATTTCCCAAACTGGTGTTTTGGTCATTGAATAAGATTCGGATTAAAGAAGGAACTCATGGAGTGATGAATAGACAACATGGATTTCCCTAGAACCAGGGTCCCAACTGTCAAATCACCGCTGGTATCTAGTAGCCATTTTCCCTAAGCTCTGTTCATGGACACACGAAAAAACCCTTGGAAAGAGAGAGATTTCACAACATCCTGAATCTGGTCCAATTTTTGAAGGACCCACTTGGTACAGCTTGTGGAGGAAGGCCAAAATCCATTAAACCTACCCACAATTACATCTCGTGTTAAATTTTTGAAATATTCTTCAAAAATTTTCTATAGTGAGGGAAGGGATGTCCTTGGCTAGATCAACCAAGTATGCCTAGGTTTTAAATGTATGCACAGAGGAAGATAACCCTGTTTTCCAGTGAAATGGACCTTGAAGGAAGAAGCCTTCTGATGATAAACATCTGAGCCATGGTTTCCTGAATCATCCACCCCCCCGGTTCCACTCACCTTCCTTCCTTGCCCCCCACACTTCTGCAAAATTTTTCAACTTTGCTGAGCCCTAGGGTTAGGGCGCAGAACAACTTCCACCTTCTCCCATGAAGGGCTGGGAGTCCCGCACTCCCTCCCCAGCCCGAAGCCCCCCAATACTTAGTTAAAAACCCTTTACAAGATACCATATCAAGCCCCTGGAGATCCTCCTGGAACTAGGAAGTCGAGTTTCACTCCCTGCTCGCAAGTTAATCGCACTTTTTTCCATCAGGTCGGCTGTATTCAATCTCAAATATTGTGTATCACAACAAAGTAGGTTTTGGATCATCAAACGAAATGTCCCAAGCCTGTGGCCAACACTGTATTTTGAGGATGCAGAACCCCAACCCCCATCCATTGAACATCCAGTCGGAGTGGCAACGTCGAGAGACCAAAAGTAGGGACCGAAAAGTCCAACCCGCATAACCTAACCGAGTAACAAGGGAGCATGAGGGGGCTATATCTGGACATGACCTGGTCTGCTTTCCTGGTAGCCCAAATTCACCACTGTTAAGGCCTCCTGACCGGTGCCCTTATTAATCCTGGGGTTATTGATAAGAGATGTTTAACGCAAGTTTTCACTTCGTCTATTAAGAACAGTTACAAGGATGAGATTTGGTGTGATGTTATTCCTAATGCATGTCATATGCTGCTAGGAAGACATGGCAATTTGATAGAAAAGTTATTCATGATGCGAGGGAAAGAATACTTATACATTCTGGAAGGATGGCACAAAAAGAGTTTTTCTACCTCTTAAGGAAGAGGGGAAGGCTTAAAATATGCTTTCTACAAAAGAATTTGTGAAGGAGGCAAAGGCAACCAGTTTTTGTTATGCACTGTCAAAATAAGGATGAACCTGCAAGTGCACAAATACCAATAAAAACAACAAAATTAATAGAAGAATTTTCAATGTTATTCCTGATGAGCTACCAGATGGATTACCACCCAAAAGAGATATTCAACACCATTTGATTTCATTCCATAGGTCTTCACTCGCCAAATCAAGCGGCTTATAGGATGAGCCCGACATTGCATGCAGAGTTGAATAGGCAAGTGCAAAGACCATTTCAAGCTCTGAGAAAGGGGGCTGTAAGGGAGAGCGACACTCATGTGTGCAACCCAATTTTTAACACCAAAGAAGGATGGAATTGGAGAATGTGCTTTAGCAAAGCAATCAGCTAAAATTACAATCAAGTATAGGTTCCCAATACCTCATCCTTGATGATATGATGGATGTGCTTGTTGGATCTAGGTATTTCACCAAGATTGATCTTCGAAGTGGTTACCATATGATTCAGATCAAAGAAGAGACGAGTGGAAAACAACATTCAAGATAGGAAATGGATTATATGAGTGGTTGGTGATGCCATTTGGATTATCCAATGCACCTAGTACTTTTATGAGACTAATGAACACTATGCTGCGGGAGTATAATGGTAAGTTTGTTGTGGTTTATTTTGATGATATCTTGATCTTTAGTAAAACTAAAGAAGAACATTTGAGGCATCTGAGGGTGATATTTGAAGTGTTAAGGAAAGAGAAACTCTATGCAAATATGAAGAAGTGCACGTTTATGCAAGAGAGTTTGGTATTTTTGGGTTTTATTATTTCAGCAGATGGGGTACAGATGGACTCAGAGAAGATAAAGGAAATTATTGAATGGCCTACTCCATGAGAGTAATATAGAGGTAAGATGCTTTCATGGTCTAACAACATTTTAGAAAAATTTTAATAAAAAATTCAGTAGTATTGTAGCACCTATAACAAATTGCACAAAAGGAAGGGAGTTTTTTTGGACAAAGGCAACTGAGGATAGTTTTTAGTTCTTGAAGAAGAAGGTGACAGAGGCACCCATTTTGGCACTACCAAATTTTGATAAAGTGTTTGAGGTTGATTGTGACACCTCACATGTGGGTATTGGTGTTGTTCTAAGTCAAGGTGGAAAGCCAATAGCTTTCTTTAGTGAGAAACTAAATGAGGTAAGAAATAACTACTCTACTTATGATGTGGAATTTTATGCAATTGTACAAGCATTGAGGCATTGGAGGCATTACTTAGTGCCTAAGGAGTTTGTGTTATTTACAGACCACATAGCCCTGAAGTATGTGAATACACAAAATAAGTTGAATAGTAGGCATGCAAAGTGGGTATCATTTTTGCAGGGTTATACTTTTTCTCTAAAACATAAATCAAGGAAAACAAAATCAAGTTGCAGATGCATTGAGTAGGCATGTGACTTTATTTACCACTATGGAAAATGAGGTGGTTGGTTTTGAAGCAATAAAGGGTTTGTATTCTTTTGATTTTGATTTCAAGAATATTGTTGAAAGGTTAAGTCGTCCATTGTCATACAATGCAGGAGATGTCCAGGATGAGTACATTTTATAGGATGGCTATCTATTCAAGGGACGCCAACTATGTATTCCAGTTGGGTCTATGAGAGAGAATATAGTGAAAGAGTTGCATAGCGGAGGATTGGCTGGGCATTTTGGTAAAGATAAGACGATAGCCTTGGTAGCAGAGAAATACTATTGGCCAAAGATGAAAAGAGATGTGGTAAGATATGTGGAGAGGTGTCGAATTTGCCAAGTCTCGAAAGGCCATGCACAAAATACAGGGTTGTATATGTCGTTGCCTGTTCCTAAAGGGTCGTGGACAGATTTGAGTATGGATTTTGTTTTGGGATTACCAAAAACACAACAGGTATGAGGTAATGACTCAATTTTTGTGGTTGTTGATAGGTTTTCTAAGATGGTCCATTTTATTGCCTGCAAGAAAACAAGTGATGCAACAGGCGTAGCAGATTTGTTTTTCAGAGAAGTTGTTCATTTGCATGGTGTTCCAAAAACCATTACTTCAGATAGGGACACAAGGTTCTTAAGTCACTTCTGGAGGACTTTATGGAAGAAGTTGGGAACTCAACTACAGTTCAATAGTGCCTATCATCCTCAAACTGATGGGAAACAAAGGTGGTAAATAGGAGTTTGGGAAACCTGTTAAGGTGCATAGTTGGGGAAAATCCAAAACAATGGGACTTAGCATTACCACAAGCTGATTTTTCTTATAACAGTTCCATAAATAGATCCATAGGAAAGTCTCCATTTTTATTGTGTATGGGAGTAATCCAAATGGGGTGTTAGATTTGGTACAACTACCAGTTGATGGCAGAGTCAGTGATGATGCAGAAGCATTTGCCGAACATATACAACAATTGCAGGAAGAAGTGTGGAAGAAGTTGCAAAATAGTAATGATAAGTATAAGGAAATAACAGATGTGCACAGACGGAGAAAGGTATTTACAGTTGGTGAGTTGGTTATGGTATACCTGCGGAAGGAAAGGTTTCCAAAAGGAACCTATAACAAGCTGAAGTACAAGAAGATTGGTCCCTGCAAAATCGTGAAAAAAATAAATGATAATGCTTATGAGGTAGAATTGCCAGGGAATTTTGATATTTCTCCAGTGTTTAATGTTTCAGACTTATATTCTTTTCATGGGGATGGTGCAGAAGGGGATGTTATTGATGAAGTAGTAGATTGGAGGCAACAGGTTCTGGTGAAGAAGAAAGAAGAAGTGGATCAGATTCTAGACAAGAAAACAATGGACACGCGACATGGGAAATACAACAAATATTTGGTACATTGGAAAGGATTGGAACAAGAGTGGGAGATTAAGAAGTTGGATGCAGATAAATGGAAGAAATTTGAAGAAGACAACTTGTAGGAGCTGCATTTTTTTCAAGCAAGGGAGAATGATGCGCCAAAATTAGCAGGAACTTGAAAAGGTCATAACTTGTGCTCCGGGTGTCCGTTTGAGTCCATTTTTTTTTAAACCACATGTTTCGATGAGACAAACGCACCGGTCAACTCACCCTACCAGTTGGAGCAATTTTCGGCACATTTTTGGGCCCGAAATCCACCATCTTGAGGCCGAAAATTAGGATTTAAGTTATAGTTTGGTTTTTTCCTATTTTAGGCATTAGTTAATTTTAGTTTATTAGTGCATTATGAATTGAAAAGTTGGCAATTCCTCTAATTTAAGCATGTAGAAAATACGTGACAATTTATGTGCCCGTACGAACAAATATTCAAACTTACTAAGAATAGCAAGTTTTAGTAAATTGCTAAAAATAATAATTTCTGCCACCTAGAGTAGATTTAGTCAAAGTTAGTTAGAGTTTTTCTTGGCAACTCGAGTTGGGAGTTGTTTTCCTATTTAGGAAACATTGTAATTCATGATTCAATAATGAAGAATGGAGATCTATTTTCTTTTGGAGTTCATATTATTTGCGCATTTGAACAGTTATGTCCTCTTTTGGGCGTTATTGTCCAGAAGAATTTCATATCTTTGTTCTCCAGATGAAGCCCATACAACTCAGATCTATCATGTTTCATTAATATTCTGGCCCATAATCAGTCCAAACAATGAGATACAAGTTAGGTCACACTCATCCTCTTGTTACTTGTACATGCTCGTTATTGAGCATTAGATATTATGTATTCCTGATATATTCTTATTAATCTTAGTTCTTTGACTTAAAATTTAAATTATGTTAAATCATTTGGTGAACCCCACTCTTGATCAAACCCTAGTTGGTCATAGGATACCTTATTTTGTTTACTTTGCATGTTCCTAATGGCTTACCAACATATGTTGTGTAACTGCCTTTCCAAACCCCTTCTGCCAAGTATGATCCTTTAATTATGACTAGTCTTTAGCCTTGATTTGCTAATGCCCAAGAAGAAGTCAAATTTTACTGTAATCCACATACTATCCCTACATGTGACTTACCTTTTCTAATCACAAAACTTATAAACCCTTATCTTGATGTTTCACTCCTACCCCATATTGAGGCTACTAGTTCTTCTGATAGTGATAGTGATCGCTTCTCTTGCTACAAATGATAGATGTGTTGAATATTTGATTAATTTTTCAAATGAAGAATGTATTGCTCACGATGCTTGTGATTCATACTTCTAATGTTGTTGTAGATATTATTCTAAATGGCCCTCATCTCGCTTATTCTTCTCCACCACTTACATATGAACAAATAATTAGGCCCGATATTGCTTGTACTACCCTTCCCATGATTTCACCCATTGTTGATAATGATATTAATGTTCCCTCCCTTTCTTCTCAACAAGGTGTTGGTAAATTGAACATTATGCCTAAAAAGACATATCTTTTTTCCTCTACTAATTGTGTGCCACATAATAATATTAGTGCTCATATTCCTTGTCATGGTGTGGTTAATGGTGCATGTGTTTCTGCTCTTGATATTCCAAAAGACAGTGTACATAATATGTGATCATAAGGATAGTGTGAATAGTATTGATTACATTCCTTCTCATACTGAGCTTGTTGATAAAAGTGTACAAAATTCTATTCCTATTGATTCTTCTTCTAATGTTTCTACCTCTAGTTACCCATTTGTCGATCCTAAGATTGGCTTCCAACCAAATAGTGTACATATGGCTACTCATTATGGCAAGATATAACCACTTAATGAACCTCTAAATGTTTAATGTCATTCCCCACAAGAAGTTCTTTCTCTAATGCACATTGTAGGTGATTTACAAAATAAGGTTCATACCCTTACCCTTGAGAGTAAGGCCTATTATACTAGTGCTACTAATAATTATCTTCGTGACAATCTTATTCCTAAGAATATCTATGACTCACCTTTTCCTAAGGGTGTCACCATGCCTACTTTTACACTTTTTGATGGAACGAATAATCCTTACATGCATATTAAATCTTTTAGGATAGTTATGGCTTCACATTCTAATGATAGATTACTTCTAAAAGTATTTCCTATTAGTCTTATTGATATGGCTTCTCGTTGGTTTTATCATTTTCCTAGTGGATCTATTAGTACTTATCTTGATATGGAAGAAGCATTTCTTAGACGTTTTATTTCTAACAATGGTCCTAAATTTACATTTGAACACTTACCTTCTTTGCATCAAGGAAAAAATGAACATGTTATTGATTATATCTTGCATTTCAAATCTTGCATGCATTATTTACTTTATCATCCTATTGATCTAGAAATGCAATATGTCTTTTTGTTATGGATTGATTTTCCCTTTAAAATATAAATTATTATATGACACATGTGAATCTTTTACATCTATTTGTCTTAAAGTTATTCACCTAGAACAAGAAATACTTAATGTACATTCTTGTTGCACATACTTCTCGTTCTTCTTCTACTTCTCCTTCACCTAGTATATCTTATATTCCTCATATTACACCACCCTCACATTCTCTATCTCCTACTAGACATACTTGTGATCATTCATCATTTTCTCATAGACCTCCATTGTGTTTCACTCCCCCTCCTAAGCGTGAGTAATTGTACTTTTTCACATTCTAGTAAACCTCATGATATATTGCACACTTTGATTGATGAGAATTTGATTCGGCTACCTTTTAATGAGCATCATCCTCCTCATTGGCTATGATGGAATCATAACCAACCATTTTGCAATTCCCGTAAGATCAATGTTCATAGAGACGATTATTGTTATGCACTCCATGATAGGCTTTAGTTGCTATAGGATGAGGGTGTCATTGTATTTTCCCACACCATGTTGATCGATCACATTCTCTTGTGCTGTGATGCCGAACATCGACGTATTTTACTTTGATAACTTCTAATCATCCTAAGGTTATTTTTTCTATTCCTCCCTCAACTTCGACTATGTGTGAGATGATTTCCCCACTTGTTATTTACCCCAAACCTAAGTGGATCCCAAAGGAGCACACTCACTATGACATGATTCACATCTTCCTAGTGTTGCTACAATCACCTTGGGCTTATTATTCGACATTCATGCTCATGACACTACATTGTCATCATTTGAGTTGTTTGTGCAGAGTCGTTTCCTTCTATGTAGCTAGATGTTATATATGCTTTAGTGCTACATGATTCCATTCCTATTCTCTACATGTATGTTGTTATTTCTTTTATGTTGTTACGCTTCCGACACATGATTGATTCTTCCCTAAGTTATCTTCACCATTGTTATCGTCTATACAAGTACAATTTGATAATCATATTGTATGTTGATTTAACAAAATTCTAAGTTATCTACTTTCTTTTGTTAAATTTAAGTGTGCTACAAATAAATGTTATAGCATAAGTATATGATCTAATAAAATCAAAAACCCTAAGTGTAATAGAAAGGGAGAATGACTTAGCTGGTAATCGCTAAAATCCTGAAGTGCCTAATGCTAGAAAACCGATGAGTAGAACTGGAAAATTGTCACAATGATGCATAGAAAATAGTAGAAGTTCCTTATGTGCTTGGACTAGGGCGTTTGGGTTGGTATTGTGGTGCCTGGGCACCAGGATCCCTTCCTGGGCATCAGGGTCTGCGCAAAAGCTCGAGATCTAAATTTTGGAGGGTCACAAGGTTGTCGCTAATATTCGCTTCCTATCACTAGTGTGTCGCACAACCCCCACAAATGTCGTTCGTAACTTGCAATATAGAATCCACTTGTAAAACCCCAAAAACTCATCAAACCCCAAAAAAAGAAATATGCAGAATGAGGGGTCAAACTATCCTCAACTGTCACAATGGTGATCTTATAATTGAGTGATGCACTACATCTTAGACCCAATGTAGTTCTATGTGATTGTGTGTGTAATAGTTTCCTTAGGTGCCCTTGCATAAATGATGCCAAAGATATATCGGGCTATAGCTAGATAAAATGCAAGAATGTGTGGATGTAATAAAAGAAAACCCTCATATGCAGTGTATGCAGATGTAAGAAGCCCGGAGCTCAATTACTTCAGATTAGCATGCAATATGAAACTTGCTGGAAAACACAGTAACCGACATCGGTTATGGAGGGACCGACATCGGTCACCTATGACCGGCATCGGTCAGGCAAGGAGGAACCGACATCGGTTAGGGCTAACCAACATCGGTTACCTGTGTGTGGAGTGTTTTAATTAACTCTCGGGAATTAGATCTATTTTTAGTATTAAAGCAGATCTATTGATTGTAATTGCATGGCTAAGTGCCCTAAGTTTGTATACACCTATATAAGCATGAAAGCTAGGGTTTAGAAGTAAGAATTAAGAAGAACTTGCAAAATTTGATGATTATTGTGAGAATAATTGTGAGAGAGAGAATTCTTGGAGAAGAAGCAAAAGCTTGAGTGAAAGAAAGTATTGTACATCTGAGAGGTGTGGAAGATTGTAAATCTTCAATTGTATATCTTGTCAAAGCTTTGGATAATAGATTGGCTTGTTTCTTGGTGGACGTAGCCCACACTGGGTGAACCACGTTAAATCTGGTGTTGATTTATATCTCTTGTTTTGTATATTTCTTCTGGTAGAATATCCACTTTTATTTGCATGTATGCTTAGATCTGATATATTATCTGTACAACTGGTGTGCTAACCCCAACAACTGGTATCAGAGCTTTGTTTGAGGGTTTTGTGTGTTGACAGATTTACTCACAGAGGGTTTTCTGATTGAGTGGGAGCTACAACAATGGCAGAAGAAAACAAATACAAGGTAGAGAAGTTTGACGACCAAAATTATCAATTATGGAAGATGCAGATTGAGGATTATCTGTATCAAAGAGATTTGTATTTACCATTGGATGAGAAGTCTAGACCTACGAAGATGACTGATGAAGAATGGAAGATTCTTGACAGAAAGGCTTTGGGATCTATAAGATTGAGCCTGACAGCATCCGTGGCTTCCAATATTACAGAAGTGACTTCTACGGTAGGGTTAATGAAATCTCTTGCTAATTTATATGAAAAACCTAGTGCTTCAAATAAAGTTTATTTGATGAAGAAACTATTTAGTTCTAAGATGCATGAAGGTGGATCTGCATCTAGTCATTTGAATGATTTCAGATCTATTGTAAATCAGTTAAAATCAGTTGATATACCATTTGATGATGAAGTGAAAGCACTTTTATTCTTATGTTCTTTTCCTGATAGTTGGGATAACTTGGTAATGGTTGTTAGTAATACAACATCTGCTAATAATATTTTGAAGTTTGATGATGTGGTTAGTATAATCTTGAATGAAGAAATTCACAGGAAGAGTACAGAGGAATCATCATCTGGGAATGCTTTGAATGTAGAAAGTAGGGGCAAGCAGAAGGAGAGATCCAAGAGTAAGAGTAATGGGAAATCAAAGTCAAGGGATAACAGATCTAAATCCAGAGGTAAGGGAATTACTTGTTGGAAATGTGGAAAGAAAGGACATGCAAAGAAATATTGTTGGTCAAAGGATAAAGAGAACCAACAACCAGACAAAGGTAAAGAAGAAAATCTTGCTGCAGCAGAGGTAATGCAAGATGCTCTTATTCTTTCTTTAGATAATAGAATTGAATCATGGGTTTTAGATTCAGGAGCTTCTTTCCATGCAACCCCTAATAAGGGTTATTTCAGAAATTATGTCCAGGGAAATTTTGGGCATGTTTATTTGGGTGATGATGAACCTTGCAGTATTACTGGTAAAGGGGAAGTTCATCTAAAATTGTAGAATGGAAATACATGGGTATTGAAAGATGTGAGGCATGTGCCAAGCCTCAAGAGGAATCTTATTTCTGCAGGGAAACTAGGTGAATCTGGTTGCATGGTTACATTTTACAGGAGACTCTTGGAAAGTCACCAAGGGTGCTTTTGTTGTGGCAAGAGGTAAGAAGGTAGGAACATTATATTTATCTACCTGTGTTACTGATTCCTTTTCTGCATTATCTACTTCAGATTCAGATGCATGCATGTGGCATAATCGGTTGGGCCATATGAGTCAAAAAGGAATGCAGATCTTAAAGGCTAAGGGTAAGTTATCAGATTTGAAAGATTTAGATCTTGATTTCTGTGAGCATTGTGTCTTTGGAAAGCAAAAGAGAGTGAGATTTCTCAAAGTTGGGGCAACTAAGAAGGAGCAGAAATTGGAGCTTGTACACTCAGATGTGTGGGGACCAGCTCAGGTAGCTTCTCATGGAGGATCCCAGTATTATGTTACTTTCATTGATGATGCTACAAGAAAGGTATGGGTTTATTGTATTAAACATAAATATGATGTTTTTGAGACTTTTAAAAGATGGAAAGCCCTTGTTGAGAATGAATCAAATTCAAAGTTAAAGTGCCTTAGATCTGACAATGGTGGTGAATACTGTAGCAAGGATTTCAATGATTATTGTTCAGTGAATGGGATACACAGAGAAAGAACGGTTCCAAGAACACCACAGGAGAGTGGTGTTGCAGAAGGAATGAACATGACAATCATGGAATGTGCTAAAAGTATGAGGATACATTCTGTATTTCCCTTTCCATTTTGGGCAGAAGCAGTTGATACAACGTTTATTTGATTAACCATGGACCTTCAAGTTCACTAGATGGAGGAATACCAGAGGAAGCTTGGACCAGAAAAGAGGTAGATCTTTCTTTTCTTAAAGTTTTTGGTTCAGAAGCTTTTGTGCATATTGATAAGGAAAATAGGAAAAAGTTGGATGCAAAATCCAAGAGATGCACTTTCATTGGTTATGGATCTGGTGATTTCAGATTCCATTTTTGGGATTTAGAGAATTCTAAAATTATTAGGAGTCGTGATATTGAATGGAATGAAAAGAGAATGTATAGGGATCAAATTTTGGTACCCAAGGATGAACCGGTTGAGAAGTTTGTGAATGAAAATGAACTCTCAGATTTAAAAGTAATACCGACAGGGTTACACAGTAACCGGTGTCGGTTGACCCCTGACCGACATCGGTCAGCAAGAACCGGTATCGGTTACAGAAGAGCCAAACCGACATCGGTTAGCAGAACCGACGTCGGTTACAGGTGACCGGCGTCGGTCACTGACAGATTTGGATACAAATGTCCAGGAGGTCCAGAATGAGCCTCCGGTACCCCAAACTCCTGTGAGAAGGTCACAAAGGGTAAGTAAACCTCCAGAAATATTTACACCTTCTCTATTTTATTTATTATTGACTGATAATGGTGAACCAGAAAGTTTTGAAGAAGCAATGTAGGATAAGACCCACGTCCAGTGGGAGCATGGCATGGATGAGGAGATGGACTCCTTGGAACAGAACCAGACTTGGGATTTGGTTAAGTTGCCAGCAGGTAAGAGGACATTGCAGAACAAGTGGGTTTACAGGATCAAGGAAGAAGAGGGTGGACAGAAAAGGTACAAGGCAAGGCTTGTAGTAAAGGGATTTACACAGAAAGTAGGTATTGACTTTGGTGAAATGTTTTCTCCTGTTTTTAAGATGACTTCTATTCGTACTGTATTGAGTTTAGTTGCAGTAGAGGATTTGCATTTAGAGAAACTAGATGTGAAGATGAATTTCCTTCATGGTGATTTGGATGAAGAGATTTATATGCAGCAGCCGCTTGGGTATGAAGTCAAGGGTAAGGAGAAATTAGTGTGCAGGTTGAAAAAGAGCCTATATGGGCTCAAGCAAGCTCCAAGGAAATGGTACATGAGGTTTGATAGTTTTATGCATGAGCATGGTTACTTGAGATGTGAATCTGACCATTGTGTTTATTTCAAGAAGCTTGAAAATGGGAGCTATATTATTTTGTTACTGTATGTGGATGATATGCTTATTGCAGGATCTAGTATGCAGGACATTGGTGAGCTTAAGGGAAAGCTAGCTCACACATTTTCTATGAAGGATTTAGGAGCTGCAAAAAGAATCCTTGGCATGCAAATACACAGAGACAGGAAGAACAAGAAATTGTATTTGTCTCAGGAGGATTATATCTACAGGGTGTTAGAAAGGTTCAAGATGCAGAATGCAAAACCTGTTAGTACACCTATGGCTGGACACTTCAAATTGAGAAAATATCAGTGTCCTTCATCACATGAGGAGGTCAAATACATGACACGAGTGCCATATGCTTCAGCAGTTGGGAGTCTCATGTATGTTATGGTTTGTACCAGACCAGACATTGCACAGGCAGTGGGAGTTGTGAGTAGATATATGGCCAATCCAGGTAAAGAGCATTGGAAAGTAGTCCAATGGATACTCAGGTATTTGAAAGGGACATCTAGCATGCAGTTATGCTATGGAGGTTCAGATATTTCATTATGTGGCTATGTTGATTCAGATATGGCTGGAGATCTGGATGGTAGGAGGAGCACTACTGGATATATTTTCACAGTAGGTGGGATGACAGTTAGCTAGATTTCAAGATTGCAGAAGGTTGTGGCTTTGTCTACTACAGAGGCAGAGTATGTTGCAGCTACAGAGGCTAGCAAGGAGATGATATGGATGAGTAGGTTCATGAAAGAGTTGGGAAAGGAGCAAGATGATTGCAAATTGTTCAGTGACAGTCAGAGTGTAATTCATTTGGCAAAGAACTCAATGTTTCATTCAAGAACAAAACACATTCAGTTGAGGTATCACTTCATACGACAGGTATTGGAGGATGGGCAGTTGAATCTGGAAAAGATTCATACGAGTGAGAACCCTGCGGATATGCTAACAAAGCCATTAGCAAAGGAGAAGTTGGAGCTACACTCCACTTCTGTTGGTCTTCGAGTTTGAGACTTGAAGAGGAAGAAACAAAGCTAAGGAAGGATCCAAGAATGACGTTGTACAGGTATGGTGCAGTAATTAATCTCCAAGTGGGAGATTGTTGAGTTGTGGAGCTCAATTACTTCAGATTAGCATGCAATATGAAACTTGCTGGAAAACACAGTAATCGACATCGGTTATGGAGGGACCGACATCGGTCACCTATGACCGACATCGGTCAGGAAAGGAGGAACCGACATCGGTTAGGGCTAACCGACGTCGGTTACCTGTGTGTGGATGTTTTAATTAACTCTCAGGAATTAGATCTATTTTTAGTATTAAAGCAGATCTATTGATTGTAATTGCATGGCTAAGTGCCCTAAGTTTGTATACACCTATATAAGCATGAAAGCTAGGGTTTAGAAGTAAGAATTAAGAAGAACTTGCAAAAGTTGATGATTATTGTGAGAATAATTGTGAGAGAGAGAATTCTTGGAGAAGAAGCAAAAGCTTGAGTGAAAGAAAGTATTGTACATCTGAGAGGTGTGGAAGATTGTAAATCTTCAATTGTATATCTTGTCAAAGCTTTGGATAATAGATTGGCTTGTTTCTTGGTGGACGTAGCCCACACTGGGTGAACCACGTTAAATCTGGTGTTGATTTATATCTCTTGTTTTGTATATTTCTTCTGGTAGAATATCCACTTTTATTTGCATGTATGCAGATATTTCCTTTGTGAACTGAACACAGCCATGCACGATCAAGGAATTTCTCCTAGGAAGAGGAAGAGATCTCACCAATATGGCTTGATTTCCATTTTTGGTTCTTCTCTTACTACCCTTAGCCAAGTAGAAAGGGGAGATTGAATCAATAGCTTTCCAATAACATGAAAATGCTCTTATCAAGTGTAAATGTCTTACAAGGACATGGTGTAAAAAATTAGAGGAAACATGGTGTACTAGGTTCTTTATATAGCTTTCCAGTTTTGGAGAAGCTTGCAACCTAGTGAATGTGGGATAAAGGTAAAGTAGAATTAGAAAGGGATAAGTATGATTAGAAGAGATTAATTAGATATTAGCAACTCATGGGAGTTGGGGGTGATTTAATTAATCAACTAGGATTAATTAATAGGCCAAATTAAGCTTATAGAAGCCATTTGGAGATGATTTAGAGGGAAATTAGTAGAATTTGAAGGGTTTGAAAGGGGGATTTAACCAATAAGAAGGTTTATTGATTAAATAGAGATTGAAAGGATTAATTAATTAATAATGGTTAATTAATTAATTAAAAGAGGATTATAACTAACAAGTGACATTAATTGGCATCCAGGATGAAGGGATGAAGCTAGTTAATTAACGAAGTGTCATTAATTGACCGAGATGAAGGGGAATGTTAGCTAATTAGCAGAAAAACCACTAATTATAATGAAATGATGGGAAAGAGGATAATTAGTGCAATTTTAGTATTAAAACTACATAGTCAGATTTAGGTGTCTACATTTTCCCCTCTTTGATGTGGTGTAGCACAAGCGACACCACTTCAAAGATAGTAGACAATTTTAGACAATTTGAAAGAATAGAAGAAAAATTAGTAGGATGGATGATGATGCCCCCTCGAGTGTCGATGGGGTGATAGAAGAGGTCGATTGACACTCAAAAAGAAGAGAAGAATGATCATGCTAGAAGAAAATTCAATCACAACAACAAGATATGTTTTTCTTAATAGATCATTGTGGAAGAAAAACTCATAGTGGGGGAAGGGATTCAAACTGGGCTTGGTTGGCCATTGTTTGAATTGATTGAATTGAGTTAGGAGCCCATGTGCCTCAAGTGGAAGAAGGGAAGGGGAAGAAACAAGTCATGGGGATAACTAGAGGAATATTAGAAAGAATTGATGAGAAATGATAGGTAGAAAGTTAGTTAGAATGGAAGATAAGATAGATGATGAAAGGGAAGATCGTGACATAGTATACATACCATCTTGGCTCAAAATTGCCTTTTCATTTGATATAAGCATATAAAAAAGGGTAAAATGACATGAAGAGCCATAATACTTATTTTTTCATTGTTAAAGGACTGACTCAAATAAAAATACATAAAGGAATGCAATATGATAAATTAAAAAAATAAGAATGTAAACAAACAAACAAACACAAAGAAACACACTAAACAAGCAATGTTCAAGAAAATTGTACCAATGTTTTTGTTATCCAACTTCAGTTCCCAAATGTTTGAGTTATATGACAAGGGTTAAAATGATGCCCCAAGTAAAGATACATGCAAGGGAGTAGATGGAGGACATAGAAGTCCCATGAAAAGTAAACATGCACTATGAAACTACCCTGAGCAATGATATATGTTGGGAAGACAAACATAACAAGCAAACTAACTTTGTTGATGAAGGAAGATCACAAGATGATCTGCATGTCATGCGCTAGAACAAGCAAGCACTAAAATAGGATGTTTTGTAGGATAGTTTCCAATGTTTAGGATTTTGTTTTTGTTTAGGATTTTTATGTTTTACAATTTTTGGATTTTTGATTTTACCAATGTTTTTGGATTTTTGATGTTTTACCAATGTTTTTGGATTTTGAATGTTTTACCAATGTTTTTGGATTTTTGAATTTTTACCAATGTTTTTGGATTTTTGAATTTTTACCAAATGTTTTTTAGGTTTTTGAATTTTTAGGGTTTTTTGAAAGTTTTCTTGAAAACTATGTACAGGAAAACTGAAGATGCAAAGATGCCCCCAACGAGAGGTGAGAATATACAAGGGTGAAATCTTGCCACATATATAAGAATAAGATAAGTAAGGATCAAGGCCAAGAGGGATAGGTTTAACAAGATGATGAACTTAAGCCAATGAAGAGATAGTAAGGAGCGAGCATGCCCCCAGTGCAAGTTGGCCAAGAAACATATGATAGAAAGAAGTAGAAGATTGTTTATTGAAAGAAGGGACAAAGTTTCCCTCAAACATGGTAAAAAGGAAATCTTATACACATGGATGTTCTGAATGAAGTAGAAGAATAATGTGAATGCTATGGAAGGATATGGAAAATGTAGCTAGAAGATTCGCGATGAAAAGGTGATGAGCCAAAGGCACAAATCATGAGACAAAATAAGGACTAAAGTAAGAGTCTGAACAAGGTCCAAACAACACCTGGTAACATACTAGTCCTACTTGCTCATCAAGATCCAGTGTGTGCATGTGGAAATTAATTACCTCTTGAAGTGAATATTTAAGAGTAAGTGAAGACAAACTAGCCAATGTGTAGGAATGATTGATTTTGAAAGTTGATTGGTGAATGGAGGGTGGAAGGAGAGCCATACATTGCTCCACTACCAGCCAGGTCCATAGCCCCAATGGAGATGTATCTGATTCTAGTCGTAACATTTCTCTACTGCTAGCCAGGCATCCATAGCCCTGATAGAGATACTGGAAATACCCCTAGAGAGAGTTATATATTGCTTTTTTTGATTTTTTTTGATTTTTTGATTGATTTTTTTTCTTTCTGAAAACTTATTTCAGCTCTCTCGATTGTTTTGATAAGGGGTTAAGAACCACTGATGGCTTGATGGAAGGATGTGGAAGTGATTGTGATGACAACATTGGCTAGTGTCAACAAATACACCCAAAGGTCTTCACAACAAGTTTATTAAATGTATGATAGTGATAGGATCTCTAAGAGGTCAGTCATTCTTTAATTTACCAAGGTGATGAAAGACCAAGGTCAAACAGATACCATAGAGATAAATGTCACACAATGAGTGTGAATAGACTAACCAAAAGATCATCAAAGGGATGAAAATGGTGGGTGACTTGCAGAGGAATGGAAGGAAAGGAAGGAAAGAACATCCATGTGTATGTAAAACCTGATTGCAATGTTTGATATTTGTACCTTTGATTTTTGTAATGTTTTATTATTTTCTTTTTTTTTGGATGATTTTTTTTTTTTTTTTGATGGTTTTGTGAGGGGAAAACCAAAGAGAAGAAGAAGAGATTGATGGATAGATAGGAGGAAAAATATCCATGATAGGGTAGGAAGAATATGATAGGATGGATTAGGAAAGTTGGGACCAACAATGTCACTCCATGTGATAGGATCCAACAACAATGTTTGTGATTTCTTTGATGAGGGAGACTAGGAGTTTTTTCTTATCAAGAGTGATATTATCTCCAATCTCAATGATCATGGTGAGATCATACTCGATAAGTGACTGTGACTTATCTTGCAACATGGATTTTGTATGTGGGAGCTTGAGTTCCTATCCATAGATTTTTGCACTTTGTGCCATACTTGGCATTTGCATTCGTGTGCATTTTTGAATCACATTTTTTTGGATTTGTGATTTATTTGTTGGATTTGTTGGGAGCTTTAAAGCTTTTTGGATTTTTTATCTTAGCTAGATGAAGAAATTGTTGGTGTTTCATACAAGCTAATGTGTGATTTTTTTGATCCCAAGAAGTGGGAGAAGAAAGTGGATGTTGGGATTGATGATAGGAATGTTAGGAATGATGGTGGGCTTGCCACAATTGTTGATAGAGGGATGATATGATGGAAAAATAGGATATGGTCCAAGGATTGAAGGAAATGGGCTATGAGGTGGCCCAAGAATTGATGGTAATGGGCTAGGAGGTGGCCCAAGAATAGAAGATGATGGGATAACCTAGAGGTGTCCCATAAATAGAATACGATGGGCTACTTAAGGTGTCCCATAGATAGAAGATGAAGGGCTACTATGAGAGGTGTCCCATAAATAGAAGATGATGGGCTACTAGAGGTGGCCCAAGATATATAGAAGATACCTCCATGGGCTACTAAGAGGTTGACCCATAAATATAAGATAAAGGGCTACTAGGATGTGGCCCAAGGATAGAAGATAATGGGATACCAGGAGGTGTCTAATATGATAGAAGATAATGGGCTACTAGGAGATGATGACCCAAGTGATAGAAGATAATGGGATACTAGGATGTGGCCTCAAGCTATAGAAGATAATGGGCTACTAGGAGGTGACCCAAGATAGAAGATAATGGGCTACTAGGAGGTGGCCCAATATAGAAGAGGATGGGCTACCAAGAGGTTACCTAAGGAGAGATTGTGATTGAGGAATTGTGATATGTAAGGAATTATTGGAAGATGAAAAGATATGATAGGGGTCAATCAGACCCAAGCATTTCACCATGTAATGGGGAATGTGATAAAGATGGAAGAACAAGAGGAGGTTCTTGATGGATGATTTTAGGATCTTCCTTATTTTTAATCAAAGGACTCAACCTCTTCTTGAATACAGCAGATTTATCGAGGTTAAAGAGAATCCTAGTCATGATCCTACTAGAGGAATGCATCATAGCCCCATGAATAAAATTGATTGGGATTCTTCATTTGTGAAAGAAGGTGATGTAAGTATGGTCCATTGTTGAATGATAGGAGGTTGATTTAGAAGATGAATGGGCTACCCAGAGGTGTGAATAGAAGATGATAGGGATTGGAGGTATCACTAAGATAGATACATGGGCTTTCCACTAGGAGGTGTCCATAAATGAAGATGAAGATAATGTGGCCCATAAGAATATAATGACCCAAAGAGGTGATATAATAAAGGAAACTGATCTTTTCTCATATGGAAGATGGGACCAGGAGGTGAACCATAGGTTTATGATGATGGGCCCATGGTTTTGATACCCACAGATTTGTAAATACTTAAGAGTTGTCTACCCAATATGATGGTTTTGTGCATATGGTAGGGTTAGATGTAACATTGTAGATGTGTGATGGGTTCGGATGTGAATTCTAGAGAGTTTGTTGAGCATAGCTAAATAGATCTGAGGTATTGTATTTTTTGGCTTGTGATAAAATATGAGCAAGTGATTCTTGGTGGACGTAACCCAAATTGGGTGAACCACAAGTTAAATATTGTCTCTCTTAGGTTGTTCTATTTTTTTACTAGAACACTTTTATTTCCCCAGATCTGTGGAATATTTTCTACATATTAGTTTCTACCTCTTGTGAATTCTTGTGAGGGATTATTCTCACATATTTTATCCCTTATTCCTAAATAACATCGGTATATTTGTTGGTATGATAATAGGTTGATTTGATGGAAGGGGTCCAACAAGTGTTGAAGATTGTTAGAAGATGTTTGATGATGGAGATTTTGGGAATGATTTGACCTTATTGTTCCATAAAGGGAAATTGGATAGTGCTTATAAAAAATATCTTAGCACATCATTTCTTGTTATTGGTTCGATGTGAAGTAAATATTGGTCTTTAGAAGATTGATAAGGATGAATAAAAACATGGTTGAAATGAAACTCTGAGGGCCGAAGAGGGATTGGATTTTGATTGATAGAAGAAGATGACTCAAGAGATGAGGATATATTTGGATTTGGATGTCTCATAGTTGAATTAATGTGATTTGGGATATGTTGGTATTTTATTTGTTTAGAAGATCATAGTGCAAAGATGTAGAATTAATTTTTCCATGTGTTATCCCATTGAATCAAATTTTCCTCAATTGATGGAAATTGCCAAGTGTATTAAGGGGGTTCAATTGGATGATTGATTAGTTCTACTGAATTTTGATGTCAACGAATTTTTTCAATTAAAAGACATTGGTGAGGCCAACTGAATTAAGGGGTCTTAGCAAGAAAAAGAGAATGACCATGACTCAGGAAATCAAATTAGATGTTTGATTAGGGAATTTGTATGGCTACACAGATCTTCAATAGGAAGACATCATTTAGGTGACTGATTAAGAATAAATTTGATTAGATGAGGCTTTTAAAGTCTAAGGAGAATCGAAGAATAAAATGATTAGGAGAATCATGGAATATGATGTGATAGGAGAATGCAAAAGATATGAACTGACTGGAGACTCAGATTATAACTGACTAAAGATATATTAGAAGACTAGAGAATAAGAATCAAAGAATACAAATGATTAGGAGATGGAGGTGGGGAAGTGGAAAATATAATAGTTCCCTATTTTCAATAACGTGAGGAACCACTTGATATCTAATTATGATTGGATCATTTGACATGTGAATTCATTAGACATAGATTGTTTGATTGAACTCCTTCATGGCGAAGGAAGTTGCATGTCAATTTGAGCAGTGAAACGGCAACCAAACATTTTGCAAACAAAGAGATGCTTGTGTGATTTTCCAAAGGGAATCTATGGAAAATACATGAGTTGGAATTGTGATGACACAATTTTGAAAATCAAGCAAGGTTTGGAAAACAAGTTCAAGTGTGAATGTCAAAATGGTTGATTAAATTTTAGTAGAATAACGAATGCAAAGGAAGATTTTCCTATGTGTAATGTCTCACAAAAGTTGTTTAATAGGAAAATTTTGGTTAACAACAACGCTAATTTCAACACTTAAATCAAGTTTTTTGAGAAAACAAGATTTAAGTATTAAAAAGGGGTTGATATGATTTTGAGAGCATAACAACACAAATTTCCACACTTAAATCAAGTTTAAGAAAACAAGGCTTAAATATTTGAAATGGTCATACAATGCAAGTAATGTAACAATCGCACATTTCAACACTTAAATCAATTTTAAGAAAACAAATGAAAAGTATCAAAAATAGGATTGGTACAATGGGGAATGTAACAAAACTTTCAACACTCAAATCAAGTTTTAAGAAAACAAGGTATAAGTATAAAAAATGGTCATATAATGTGAACAACGTAACAATAAGTTTCAACACTTAAATAAAGTTTTTTCTTAATTAAAATTTTGATAAAAATGATTGATAATGGAAAATAAGTAATACACAATTTCAAATAGCTCAATCAAGTTTTATCTCAAACAAGGTTTAAGTATCCAAAAAGGTACTTTCTAAATTTGAATATACATTTAGGATAATTGCACTATTATAAAGGGGGGCCAAAATTGTGAAACAACATGTTAAAATGTTTCCTAACAAAAATACATTAAAAATGGAAGAGATCTGTCACCTTGTTACTAAAACAAGTGGAAACTAAGACTAAAGATTTTCTTATAAGGTTTTGATAGCCATGATAATGGATATGGCCAACAGTTGGCACTTGTCATACTCCTCACAATGATTCCTAGGGATTTTGTTCCAAAACTTCACCAATATTTTTCTAAGAGGATGGGAAATTTTTTTATCAATAAATTCTAAATAAAGGACCATTACCCACAATCAAAGTAATATATACAAGTTTTACAACAAAGTTTGAATTGTTTTGTATTTATCCTCAACATAACATAACCATATGGCATAACCATTTACTAGTTAAGTGAGGTGAAATGGGGCAACTTCAAGACATTTCAATTTGTTTTCAAATGGTAGTTGACTGATTAAATGGTAAACACCTCAAATATTAGTATTTTTCCCATATGATCACAATGTTAGAAAAGTCAAACTTCAAGGATCTCAACCATTTGTGTTTCTCAAGATTGTAGAAAGTGCAAGATTAAGATTTCTGATGACCAAGGCAAGATACACAAAGTATTTGATCATTTTAAACCAACATGGAAATTTAAAATCCAACATCAAATGTAAGCATCCTTCAAATGAAACCAAAATGTTAGAAAAATATCCATAGGATCATATTCATTTTTTATTTTCAAGGTCACTCGAAAGCACAAGAGAAGAGCATATGCGGTTTTATCAAATTAAACCAAATGGAGATTTTTTTAAACAAAGATATAAAATGTTAGTAATTTTTTAAAGATTCAAATGATATGTAATGTTATAAAAGTATCCATATTCACATCTATTTTTTATTTATCAAGGTTACTTGAAAGTGCAAGAGAAGAACATACATGGTTTTGATCAAATTAAAATGAATCTAAAGTGTAAAGAAAATGACTAGTTTAATAGGAGAAATCAACCCTTAAATTTTATATAATAAGTTAAATCCAAATTTATATGTTCATTGCATATTTCATATTCTATACCTTTTTATTGCACAAAAAAAGTAGAGTCGTTTTGAGTTCGGGATCAAAAGTTATGTCCTTCGAAGATAAATTACACATATGCTCTTATAGTCATGGGAACACACTTAACCTGTACTAAAAAATGTCAAAAAAATTGATGCAAAATAACAAAAAGCTTAATTTTTTTACACCAAGATCCAATTTTGACAGCAACCCACCTCCTTTATATGCGCAAAGAAGACTCAATACTATCAAACACTGTCATTACATGCTCAAAAACAAATATTTTCAACAAAGTGAAAGAAGTAAATGTAAAATGATGAAAAATGAATGTTTTATTTGAAAACATATTTATTGAAAGCTTGAATTTTTCCCATCAATATCCAATTTTGACAGCAACCCACCTCCTTTATACCTACAAAGAAGACTCAACGCTACCAAACACTAACATACATATCAAAAAATAAAGATAATTTCAACAATTTGAAAGAACTTAACATGTAAAATGATGAAAAATGAAGCTTTTAAAATGAAAACATAAAGAAAGCTTGAATTTTTTATCCAATGTAGGTACAGCAAATGTCACCTAATTTATACTTAACCATTAGGAAATCAACTAGGTTGAACACTAAACAAACATGCTCAAAGGACACCCTAAATTTTTCAACAATTGAGAACTTTATGCATGTAAAATTGGAAAAATGAACAACATTAGTACTTGAAACATGAAGAATTCCATGTCTATATCCTAAATTTCTGTAATTTTTTCCTCCTTTATATACAAAATATTCAACATACCAATTCATTAACAACTTGTGTAACAAACCTATGTTGTGTTGTGCAAATTGAAAAATCATTATTTTAAAATGTATTGCAATAAATGAACTTATAGAATTATTTTAAATTGAAACATAAATTTGAAAAGCATTTCCAAAAAAAGTTACCTAATTTTTCTTCTTTCTTTGGGTATAAGCTCCTTTACTGAAATTCTGAGAATTTATGAATTAGAAATAAGCCAACAAGGATTGAAGCATGATCATTTTGCCCAAAATAATGATGGAAAATGTAAGTCTAACTTGGATTAAAATGTATCATGTGTTTCACCTAGATGTAAATAACTAAACCTCTATGGTGTCATGCAAAGGCCACCCTTTAGTCATTCCACTTTTAAAGAAGAATCTCTACCATAAAAAGGAGGAAGTATATCACAAGATTAACACATTTTCCCCATTTACCTTTTAAAAGGATTTTAGATTTCAACATTTGGAAATTTTTCCTATTTCCCCAGACGTGGATTCTACCCATGGAACCACTGCTGTTAAATTTTTGATCAGGTCTCAAATTGGTGTGTCGTGCAAAGTTCAAACATCATCTCTCATTGAAATATTGTAATGAATGCTCCATTATAATGTGATATTGTAAATTTGATCAAATATGCACACCCATAAGCATTTCAAAATAAAAATAAAATTTCCTTTCTTACCATGTATTGTAAATGTTACTCAGAAATGTACAATTTGATGATGTCATGAAGTACTATACCAAAGGATACTCTTGTAAGTAAAAACTGATCTAGACTAATGTGTCATGATGTCCTTAAAGATAAGTCTAATTCTATAAAAAAGAATGCACCCAGTTGTGGAATTATAAATATAGATTGGGAGGAATTAAGAAATTAAAGCTAAAGGATTGAAATTGTAGACACTAAATCATGCACTTTGGGTACATTTCTAGTCCTGATCACATACCACTATTCATATGATTCCTAAGTGAGAAAAGTACTAATTGACCATCTTTGGCCTCTTTGCTTTGTTTCTATTTCCTTCTTGGTCTTACACACCTTCTTGCCCAGTTTGAATTTCATACTTTAGTTTCTCTTTTTTGACACCAACGCCCAGCCAGGATGCCAACGCCTAGGTGCCCCCCCCTCTTGGGCCCCCGACCTCTTTGTATCTTTGCTCACATATTTGGGTCCTTTCTAGTGTTTGGGCATCTTAGTTTCTTATTGGTCGACATTTTAGTGGTTAATTACAAAATTCAAACAAGGGAATCATATAAATACAAAGCTATGTGACCATAATAAAGGACCAAGCACTAAGCATCTACTATCACCACCTAAGGTTGCATCTAAAGGCATTACAAGAGCATTCAAAGCATCCATCTAGCTTCCATCAAGGGGAAAGGGATTGCATTCTTCTGCATACACTTCATAGGAGGGGAAGTTCATTATATTCCATGCACACATCTACTTACATTTTCTACATCTAGCTATTGCTCGCTATCAAGTGCGATGCACACAAGAGCTACCTAGGGCATGATTCTACACACACACACACACATAAACTATATGGAGTCTGAAATGTAGTGCAACGCTTAGTCGTAAGTTCACTTTTTGACAGTTGAGGATCAGTCTAACCCCTCATTTTACATCATTTTATTTTTAGTATTTGATGTGTTTTGGGATTTTACAGGTGCTCTTTCTTATTGCAGGTTTCAGGAACAACGATGGTGAACTTGGTGTGACATATAGGCGAAGGTAACAAGGCCAAACAACAGTGAACATATCAACCCTTTAAAACTAAATTTTCAAAGCTTCTGAGCAGTCATAGGTGTCCCAGAATAGGTCTCTAGAGCCTAAGCACCCCTGACCCAGTTCAGGTGCCCTAGTCCTAGCATTTCTGACACTCTGCAATTTTTCTGGGCTGATTGCGACAGTCTGCCTTCCTATTTCATCAGTTTTCCAGCTTGACACAACTTCAGAATTATTGTGAATCAGCTAAGAATCTTATCCTCTCTCTTGCAACTAGGGTTTCAAATTTATTAGCTTACTTTCTTGTGTCAAATATGTACTTTATTGTTATCATATTTACGTTGTTACATATTTAGATTTAACATTTATTTATTTCAATATTTTAAATCATTTGGTGAACCCATTCATTCGAATCCTTCTTGGATCCTCATTTTTCTCTATCATGGCTCACTAAAGGTCTTCAAATCTCTTCCTGTATTTTAGTTCAAATGCATTCCCATTTGCTAAGATGACTTATCAAAAAATCCTAGACACTATGTATCTCCCTATCAGATACATCCACATTCAGCAAGTTTTGTCATTTTCGATCGTCTCTCTGATGACCCTATTTCAGTTCTAATGAAAATCAATCCCATGTACAAGTCTATTCAAGAGTTTTACATTCTTTATTTCAAGATAAAATTTCAGGCTATGGAATACATGATTACATCTCTAAAATTTGAAATCCAACATCTTAAGGACGATTCTCAAGATCATTCTAGTTCTTCTTCTCATCCTCATTCAATGTCTTCTACATCTGCTCATATCAGTGAACCTCAAATCTTGTCAGCTCCCCACACCTCTCAAGTTTGATCTAGTGACAATGCTAAGAAAAAGATATTCTTCTGCAGCTCCTAACTGATCAATTAATCAGCTTTCCATCTACTCATTGTTATCCTCCTTATCGGATTGCAAAATATCAAGGTCTCCCATATTGTAATTATCATCGAATCAATGGACATAATGACAATGATTTCTATGCTTTACAATGAAGAATCAAACATCTTGAGCATCAAGGTTTTATCTCATTCGCTGCACAACATTCTATGTTACATGGTCCTCTCCATAGAGTTACATCTCAATGGGTCCTAAATATTGATTCATCTATGTCTAATGAGCATCATGCCATCACTTCTAATGTTCCTTCTTCCGTCAGTCAAGTCACTACCTATGCAATACCCATTCCAACTAAGAAATCACCTCTCAAGGTTCATTTCCATCACTCCCCTCCTACTAAGTCATCTACAACATTACTGAGTCAAATTAAGCAACCTCATCTAAATATTGGTACAATTCCTCCATCTCTCGAGTCTTCTACGGTATTACCAATTCCAAATAAGTAACCACCCACTATAAGCAAGACAAAAAAATCCAGCTGATGCCTCTTTCAACTTCCACTGCTCAAGGCCCACCTTCACCATCACCACTTTAGCATCCAATCACTTTTTTCAAGGAAAATACTCCTTACATTGATCTACTTAGCATCATTGACTAGATCTCCATCACTTACATACTTGGGGGCATCATAGCTTCTCCCCCCTTGCATTGTTATCAAATGTCTCTATCATCCCATGCACTTGACGCTCTGTGCTTAATGTCTAATATCTCCTAAGCATCAATACAAACCACTTGATACACTTGTATCGTCATTACCCGATGATGCACTCTTGTGCTTTGGTTCACACTTGACTGTTGAGGGCATACTACATACATGAACCTCACACACTACACACTTACACTTCACACACTCACACTTCATCACACATTTCACATTTATCACATTCTACGCATTCATCAATTATTGCACTTTTTTACATACTATGTGCTCATTACCCTATGACACACTCTAGTTCCATGGTTCATACTCAAGTGATGAGGGTCTCAATATAAAATGAACCTCACCACATCACTCACGCTCTACACTTTATGATTTACACTTTGACAATCATATCTTTCTAGCACACCATTCAAACCATTTCCCGATGACAAACTCTTGTTTTATGGTTCATTCTTGACTGCTGAGGGGGCATTTATAAATGAACCTCATCTCATGCATACTCATTCACATTCATTGGGGGCATGCAGATCCTATCACACACACTTAATTCCATTCCATCACTCATCCACAACATACTACATATCTTGGTTGCACATTGTTCTTGACTTATAATCATGTATACACTTTACTTACTATGTTAGACTAGATACATTCTATGTCATTATCTTTTCTATATACACATGCACATCACTTTCCTTCTAGTTGTGATCACAAAATTTACATAAAATACATTACACGCAACATGGATGCTTGGCATAATACCTTGGGTTACCAGTCCCACAACGGCTCCTGGGGCATCCACTTTTGTACACATACATGTGCTATTGTTTCATTCTATACTACTTCCTATTCATACTAGCACACTACTATATCAGATTATACACACTGCTTGACATACTTTCTATCTTTCTAACATGCTAATGGGTGCTTCATGTGTGAACATTTGTCTTTGCAAGAACTATTTTCCACCATGGTTGTTTGATATCTTGCTTGATACTTCATTATCTTGTTTGCTATTGTATGCCATTGTTTGCAGGATTTGCCCTTTGTCTTGTGTTCATCATGTATGCTTTTGGCCGCTTCGGCCTCGATTGTCTTGTCAAATCGTGAGTGATGTCCCATGTTTGCAACCCACTTTTCGTGGTCTACTTTTCACAATTTACTATCTACATTGTCTTCTTGCTTGAACTTACATTTTGTTTCTATATGCATGTTTATATGTTTGCACTAACACTTGTTTCCTAGCCACTTTGTTTGTGTGTGCCTTGGTTTCTACCAAGCACATTCCCTCTAAACCCTGTAGGGCTTCAAGGTTTTGACATATGAGGTTTGATGTCCTCCTTTGGGCCGCATACTACTGATGACCCATTCCATAGTCCAGTCATTTGTCTTGTTGGTATTTACAGCTATTTTTCTTGTACACTTATCACTCACTTGCATAGTTTCAGTCAGGTTTTAAGAATTCCTATCAGTCATTACTCACTCATTAGTCATGACTAGTATCTAACTAGGGCATCTAGAAAGGGATTAGGGAACCTGTGGCACCCTGGTCTATATTTTAAGCATCATGGTCCCTGTCACACTTGGTTTTGTTTTTGTCATTTGAGGTTGGTATTTTTGGTTTTTCCTCTCATCTCCTTAGGTACTATTTGGCATGTTGGGTCATTAGTGTTGAAATTTGAATAAGAGATCCCTATATTGTTAGGAAATAAGGGATAAAAATAGGCAGAATAATTCCTCACCGAATCGCAACAGTAGAAACTAATATGTAGAAATTATTACAAATCTCAAATAAAAGTGCAGAATAAAATAACACAACACAAGAGACAGTATTTAACGTGGTTTACCCAATTTGGGGCTATGTTCACAAAGAATCACACATGCTCAGATTTTATTACAAGCCACCACTCTCTCGATACAATACCCAGATCCGTTTGGAGCTATGCTCAACAAACTCTACAGAATTCACAGCTGAATTCAAAACACATCTGCAATGTTTTTTATATATTCTATCATATGCATAAAACCATATAAATAGACAACTGCTTAAGCAGTTTTACAAAACCGTGGGTATCAAAACCATGGGCAAAAACCGTCCTATAAACCTATGGGTCAAAATCCCGCCCATTTGAGAAAATCACGTTTCTCGATATATCGGGCACGTTTTAAGGCCCAATTTTTTTTTCGAGGGTTGCACCCCCGAACCTCGGCGAGGATACATGAAAAGTATACAATACTCTTAATGTACAGTCTTCAACACTTTCACACATGAAAACAGGCTCCACAACCTAACATAGATAAACACAACATACATATTACCTTATGGGTGAACTATTACTATCAAGGGATAATTATCTACATAGAGCAAGGGTCTACATTTGGGCATTATTCTACATCACACACTGCATTAGAAGGGGAGTATTCTTTCTATTCCATCCACCATTTTGTATTTTATCTAGCTACTACTGCCCACTATCTCTACATCATTGATGTTAGGGCAACCTAGGCACATTATTGCACACATGAGCACACATAACTACATTGGCTCTGAGATGTAGTGCAATGATTAGTCATAAGTCCATCCATTTGGTAGTCGAGGACAATCTGACCCCTTAATTTACATCTTTATTTTTTTAGGGTTTGATGCTTCGTGTGGGGTTTTACAGGTGATTCTTCATTATAGGTTTTACGACGACATCAACGAACTAAGTGTGACACCCACCCGACCAAAGGTAAATTACTACGAAGACCTAACGACCATATCGGGATAAGATTCCGATCTGTTTCACAGATCAGGGTGCCCAAATTTTAGACCAAGGCACCCATAGGCATCCCTATCCCTCTCTAGGTGCCGTTGTTTGGCCAAATATGCCTCCGTTGCAATTTTTTGAAGATCGTTGCAACACTTTGTTTAGTCCCAAATCACTACAAGGTAAGTCCAATTTAGGTAAGTGCCTTCCCTTTTCATTTTATTTCATTTAAAATATCAAATAAATTACTTAGCATTTATGTGTCATTTATCATAGCTATACAATTATGATGTTAATAAAATATTTAGATTTTATTGAATCATTTTGGTGAACCCATAGCTTAGAATTTTTTCCCCCTAGGATCTACTAAAAACCTAATGGCTAAGTATAGTTCTTCTTCTTCTTGACTCATCATGTCTCATGTTAGTATCAATCATATCTACGATGAGGCAACTATAACTGAGCTTACAACTCTATATCATGATGTTACTATGCCGGATGATATTCAACAACTACTCCTAGCTAACGAATGCAATATACCAACTAGCTTCGAAAATTCTTCCTTTAGTATCGTTTCGAATTCGGCTAGTTTTTTTGGTTATCAACCTTGTTATATAGTTAGCCATGATCCCCCTTTTGAAATTTCCAAGAAAATTCTAGATGACTCTCTTATTGATTTCACGCTTGGTTTTGACGATAGTACACATATGCATATTGATTCTCCTCCTAGTCAGACCACTACTATAGTTGCATCTCATACCTCTCCTATTTATGACAATGCTTCTCATGATTCATTACATACTAGTTCACATACTCATTCATACTATGTTGAAGATCCAATTGATGATATACTTAATGACATTTTCATATCTGAATCTCTCTCTGATTTTGATGAAACAATTTCTAGTCATACATCTACTACTTTACATACTGTCGAGTGTGAATCTCCTGCTCCACTGTCATCTTCTTCTGAGGTTGTATCTAATAAGATGCACGAATCATCTCCATCTATTAATTCATCCCCTCCTATAACTCCATCTCTATCTACTAATTTGTCTCCTCCTATCATTGCATCTCCATCTGACACTCCATATCCTAGGGATGTTTCTGATGCTAGTCCTACCGCTTCTATGGACGTTCTATGTCCTTCATCATCTACTGCTTCTTCGGAAACTACACTTAGTGTGCCTTTAGCATCGGCCTCTCCCGCATCTCCTCTCGACATCCCTATGATTACTCATAATGGAAAGTTACAACCGCTTAACATGTTATTTCCATTCTCTATTATTCCTTCACAAGATATATTATCTCTCATGCATGATATGGGTCATTTACAGTCTCTCGTTCAGTCACTCACATTAGAAAGCAAGGCCTATTATGCTTCCATTGATAACAATTCATTGCACGTCAACCCTATTCCTAAGAAGATTCATAACTCAACATTTCCTAAGGATTTTATCATGCCTGCCTTTTCATGTTCCGATAGTACTAGAAACCCCTACTTGCATCTCAAGTATTATCGTATGGCTATGGCTTCATATTATAATGAACAATTATTGATTAAAGCCTTTCGACATATTCTTATAGATGATGTTTTACAATGGTATATCAAGTTTACATCCATGTTCTATAGGAATAACAACAAGTTTACAATCCATCATATTGAAACTTTAAGAAAGTTAGTATATTATTGTGATTGAGATACAACAATAAAATTTTTATCTTGAAAGTTTGCTATGCCTAAAAAATGATGTAATAATCCTAAATTAGTCATTTCAAAGTATTGTTTCAATTTAGACTTTAATTTAAAAATTAAATTGTTAGAATTGCTAGTAATGAACAAATCATCAACATATAATACAATAAGAATAATTTGATTATCTTCAATTTTCACAAACAAATAATTATCAGAAAAATAATTAGTGAAAACCAACGTCATTAAAAAACTATTTATTTTTGCATACCAAGCTATATGAGCTTGTTTTAATCCATATATAGATTTTTTCAATTTACACACATACAATTCTTTTCCAGGTTCCTCAAAACCTTTAGGTTGAGTCATGTAAATTTCCTCTTTTAAGTCACTATTCAGGAATGCATTCTTGACATCCATCTGATGGATTTCCCAACCATATTGAGCAGCTAAGGCAATAAGGATCCTCATTGTGCTCATTTTTGCAACTGGTGCAAAGGTTTCTACGTAGTCGATACTGGGTTTTTGAGTAAACCCTTGAGCTACCAACCTGGCTTTGAATTTATCAACCTTCCCATCAACTTTATATTTAATTTTGTAAAGCCATCTAGAGCCAACTATACTTCATTTCTTAGGAGGAAGTGCAAGATCCCAAGTCTAATTTTTTATTAGGGCAGTGTATTCAGATTTCATAACTTCTACCCATCTTTCATCGTGAGAAGAATCTTTGAAATATTGGGGTTTTGGCTCATACATAGTCATTAAGGCATGATATGTATGATGACTTTTATTCATTTTAAGAAGGTTTCACAGGATTAGGGTCTTGAAGAAGAGACTTAGCCCATTTAGGTATTTTCGTTATGGAGGAAACATGGACAAACTATTTTTCAACTACAGGTTCATTATTAACATCTACTTGATCATCACAATCATCATTATCAATATCATTCTTTTCTACTTCATTAGATTCATCATGAACAATAGAAACAAAAGATGAAGATGAATGAAAATCTTTTTTGAATATTTTAACATTCATGTTCTTTATAACTTTACGTTTTACAAGATCATAGATCCTAAGACCTTTATTTTTGCCTCCAAAGCCTACAAAGATACATGGATAAGAGGTTTGATCTAACTTATTCCTTTTCAATTTAGGAATGAAGATAGAGGCTGGGCTACCAAATATTCTCAGATGAGACACACTAGGTTTTTGATTAGTCAGATTTTTCTAAAGGAGTGGATTGAACTAAGGCTTTAATATGTACTCTATTTCAAAATGTGAACAACAATATTCATTGCTTCAGCCCATAGAAATTTAGGAACTTGAGCTGAATGCAACATTATTCTAGCCATTTCAAGAATGGTGGTTTTTTCCTTTCCAATCCCATTCTGTTGAGGAGAATAGGTAGTAGTTACTTCCCTTTGTATATAACATTCGATACAAAACAAATCAAATGATTTATTGATATACTCTCCTCCATTATCTGTTCTAAGTCTCTTAATTTTACGAATAGAACTGTTTTCAACTAAAGCTTTGAATTCTTTAAATTTTGATAAGACATCGATTTACTTTTCATAAAAAGGACCAAATCATTCGAGAGTAATCATCAATAAAAGTGACTAACATACAAGGAACCATTTAGGGATGGAACTCTTAAGGGTCCTCTAACATCACTGTGGACCAGTTCCAAAGGTTCAGAAGAGTTTGCATCATGATGAATGTGGAAGGGATTTACAGATTGCTTACCACGTAAGCACCCTTCGCACGTTTCATGAGCATGAGAAATAGGTGGTAGACCAGAAACTAGGTTAAGTCAGGACATGTCATACATGCTCCTAAAATTTACATGACCTAGTCTTTCATGCCACAATTGAGCATCACTTCTATTTTGGGTTGACAAACAAGAAGTAGAAGAAAAACCTTTAAAAACATATAAGCCATTCTTTTGTATGCCCTCAACTATAGTAATATCTAATTCAATCTTTATAAACCATTTATATTTTAACAATATTGCACTATAGTTATTCTGAGTTAGCAGAGAACAAGAAAACAAATTCATTTTTAATTTAGGAACACATAAAACATCGTTAATAAAACCATTAAAAAAAATTCTTTTCCCCATCCCTGAACATCGAGAATGGAATGATCACCTAAATAGATTCGATCATTACATTCTATGAGATTAGTTAGGATATCAATTTTATATGTCATGTGCCTAAAGGCACACTTTCTATTATCGAATCATTTTCTTTTGCAGTGACAAGAGTAACATACAAAGCAACAACTTCAGGTTTCTTATTTTTTTTCTGGTTCTTATTTTGATTCTAATTTGGCTTATTCCCCTTTTTATTTTTGAAATTTGGTTTGTTTTTGTTTACTTTACAATCTTATTTTTTGTGACCAAATTTACCACAATTGGGACATTTTCCATCAAAACTTACTCTTAAATTTCCAGGTTTCTTTTTTTTACTAGAAGGTTTAAAATTTGATTTTTGATTCTTGTTAAATCTAGAAGGATTGTTTTTAGATTTCTGTGTGAGAAGTGCTTGAGTGATATTCTCTTTCAAATCAAAATTAGACATGACCTACTCTTCTTGAATCAGGAGAAAACTCCGAGTAGACAGATTAGGGATGTCTTGCTCAGTTTTGTATTTAGAATTTAGAATTGAAATGAAATTCCTAAATATCTCATGGATGTTCATTTGAATAATGAAATAGGTAATTTATCATGAATCAAATTATAATTACACCCATTAGATGATATTTAATATTTTTAATTTTTACTAAAAAATTAATTACCTTTTCATATCCCTTCATGGGAGTTGTCATCAACTCAAAAATCAACTTTATAGTTTTTGATAAACATGTACCTCCATGTATTGATTCTAGCTGCATCTAAGCCTCACTCAAATTTTCCTGATTCCCAATGTGAAGAAGGAAATCATCCTGCATGCTCCACAATATTATGGACATTGCCTCCTTAACCTTATGTTGATATGAAAATACATTATCCCTTTGTTGTTTGTTATATTGCGTTAGGAGCCTTCTCCATACTATTCACGACTGTTTAGAGCTTATGTGCCATGAATTTTTCCTTTCAATATGATCTTCTAGATGTTGTAATTTGATCCATTCAACATCTATGATTTGTTAATAGTAAAATGATTAAAACCCATTTTTACGAAAAAAATTCATAATGAGAACAAATAAGGTTTTTTGTAAAGTAGTTTTAAGAAGTCCCCTTGTCGTTTTTCAAGTGAATATGTCAGTCTTATTTCGATGATTTTTTCTTATTCACATCGAAATTGACCTCTTAAAAGCACAATTTCCCAATATATTAATTTGACATATTCAATTGAAACGTAAACATATCATTTTTAGTTTTCAAAAATACTGACCTATTATTATCAATACATGAACAATTTCTTCTCATTTCGAATCAAAAAATAAAAAAATTAATTATCAAAACAATGAATTTTCTCATTATATATAAAAAATACTTTGAATTTTGACATTAGATTTTTTTAAAAATTAAACTTAAAAAAAATCTTTAAAACGCATATATACGTTTGTTTGGAGTCAAACTCCTATATGAATATGTTTAAAGCTAACTCATTAAAAAAACAACTTATTGAGTTACAAACTGAACTAGAGATCGATATGGGAGAATGACCTCTACACTGAGCTAGGAGACCGAGCTTCCTATCATTTCCAAGTGCCAAGGAGCCAACCCGCCACCTCACCTCATCTCCCCTACTAACTCAGTGGAACCAACTGACTCCTCCACCTCTTTACATAATTCACCACAAATGCGGCCGAGCCACATGGTAACCAAACTTGGTGAGGATGTTTCAAAGCTAGAAAAAAACAATATAAATGTGACCGAAAACCACATGAAACCCTATACCGTCGCGGGTGTTGGTAACCAAATCGGTTCTCCCTTTGGAATCCAAGTAGCATCAACAGGCTGAGCAAGATGCTTAGAGACATATAAATTAGAATTTTAGTCGTTTTGTAGCCGGGGAAGAGTCTAGCCGGCTCTTTGTCACTTGAACTTGGAGAAGTTGAATAACACCGTTCTCAGGGTTTTACCTACCCTACTACTTTAAGTATTACCTTTAACCAAGGTGAGAGGACCCATTTTGTAACTAGTATTTACACAAATATTCCCTAGTAATGGCGAATGCACAAGTAAATATTTCAAGTTTTCAAGTGTATATTGCATGACTATATATTTTGCATATTTCTAAACAACAAATCTTTCCAAATGAAGGCATTGAAATAAAAAGTTCTTGGTTTCATTATAAATTCAAATGACAATTTTACAAGATTCTTGCAACTATAAAATAAAACTTTCTTTAATAACAGACCAATGTTTATCAAGAAACAATAAGTACAAAATGGTTATTTACAAGAGTATAGACTTGACAAGTCACATTCATTTACAAAGTGAAGGCAATGCCCACAAAGATGAGATGGCCAAGATGGCAAGAGGCTCAACTATCTCCAACTTGAGCTCCAACTCCAATGCTCCTACAAGAATCATGGCTTGTTTACCACCCAACCAATAGGCATCATCACATGCCTTTCCATGGTTGGAAGTCATGCTAGCCTCCCCCAAGCCCATGGGAGAGAGGAACTAGCTTCCACAATGTGCACAAGTAATGGGGATTTACACACACACAACAAGAAAAACATAAGATCAATCATCCACTTAGACCTACTACACAATGAAAACCACAACATGAGGAGAACAAGGTCAACCTCACAAGGGGGAAGAGAGGAAGAAGGATGCCCAAATCAAGGTGTCCAACCATAGGAGCACCAATCAAAATATATATATACAAAACTCCTTATACCTCCTAATCATACATCCTCCTTATTCCTCCTTATGCTATAGAAATCCTTCTTGGGAGGATTTTCAAACCCAAGATGGGTTTCCTCACCAAGAATGGGGAAAGGTTCAAGCCATATGAACCTTTCTCCCACCTCAAACCATATGAGGGGATGAGAAGGGACCTTCATGGCTTGACCAACAACCATGAGGTTTGAGAGGGAAATCCCTCTCTCTTCCCCTACATTCTCCAAAAACCATCAATCCAAATGATGGTGGAGAGAAAACAAGAAAACAACAAGAACAAGCAACAACATTCACATTCACCAACACATTTTCACACACTATTTCATTGATCAAGCATAGTTTACAAGATAACAAAACTAAGAAGGAAAAATGTTAAGAACCCTACCTCTAATAAGCTTTCCAAAACTCTAAGCTTTTCCCCTTTGTCCAAGCTCCCTTCCAAGCTCCCAAAATTCTCCAAGTGCTCCCAAAAAAAAATGAACCAAGAAGACCCCTTCTTCCCACATGAGAAAGAATAAAAAGAGGAGCCCAAAAGTTTCCTCACCAATGGGAAAGTGACAAGTGTCACCCCCTCTCCTCTCAAGAGTCAAAGATTCCAAAAACAAAATAAGTAAGAGTAAACTCACCTTTTATCCCTTTTCACCCAAAATACTAAAAACTAAAATAAAACAAAGTGGAGCAACTTTTAACAATTTCACACAATCCAACCATCTTACATGGATGGTGACTAAAGAGGGCTAAATGGGAGGGAAACTCCCTCCAAACCTTGGAAATAGGTCCCCCTACCTATTAGGTAGGGTCCAAGGGCCCATTTTCATGCTAAGGGAACCCCCAAACTCAAAAGGGGTCCCTAAAATTACCCAAAATAACCCAATTTCGGGTTTGGCATGCTTGGGCACAAGGGTAGAGGGTGTGGGGTTCACCCAAGGTTCACATGTGGTCCCCAATCCCTTCTACCAACACACACACACTTCCCAAAACCAACACTTAACTTAAGATAAGATTATTAACCCCTAAGCTAGTTTACTTAATACAAACACATCCTAAACCTAATTAATTTTACAAGACATAATTACATTACAATTGAGGGGTTCACCCATGGTGCCCAATTAAATACATCTAATCTAAGGCCTCAAACATTTAGCATGGTTAGGACTCAGCCCTTGGGCCGCTTGTGCACAATTGCGTAGCTGCCCTGAAACCCATGCTCTCCTATACCTGTCACCTGCACACTCATTGCACACATTAACCGCACCTGTCCAATATAATAAACATCATCTATACATCACAATATCAATCAAACTTATAATGTCCGAACATAATTTACAATTGATAGTGCAATGCATACAATTATCCACATAGTTTGCCATGAATCATCCACAATTAAAATTGCAACGACATATACTTAGGTTAGCATGAAAATTACCATCATTAAATCCAAAACACTATATCATTAATCAAATTAACCACAAGAGACTAACATCTAACAATAAATCTACCATATAACCCTGTTAGTGTCATCACATCATAAGAAATATAACAATATATGAATCTAATCCAATTGGCGCTACGCGCCCAAAATGCCATAATGTCCAAGAGAATAAAATATCATAGTAAAATGTCCAACGTCTATCAGAGTCTCAATCAAAACATGTCTAGAAATAAAGGAACCAACAGATAACTGGAGCTATAAAAATGTGGGCACTACATCCCCCTCTCCTAGAATTAGACTTCCTCCTGGAAGTCATTGGAAGAGATAGGGATATCTAGCCCTCAGTGGTGTAGCATCCTCCCAGGTAGCTGATGACTCGTCATATCGGTCCCACTGCACTCTAACCTGGTCCAAATCTCGACCCCGAAGGGCCAACCTCCGGTGCTCCAGTATGCGTACGGGCTCCAATCTCCACTGCCCTCCGTCCTCTACCTGTAATGCCGACCAATCCAAAACATGAGAAACATCTGGTACATATCTACGTAGTACAGAAACATGAAAAACATCGTGGGCCCGTGCAAGGCGTGGTGGCAAAGCTAGGCGATAGGCAACTGGACCGATGACCTCAAGAATATCAAAAGGCCCCACAAAACGAGGCGATAGCTTAGAACCCTTTCCATAACGGATCGGACTCTTATGAGGACGAACCCTCAAGAAGACTTTGTCACCCACTGAGAAGTGACGATCGATCCTCTTGGTGTCCGCATACGCCTTCTGGCGTGCTCTAGCCTGCTCAAGACGCTGCCGAATCAGAACAACCTGCTGCTCTAAATCCTGAAGATAAGCTGGCCCCAAAATAATCCTGTCATCAAGTCTATCCCAGCTCAAAGGTGTCCTGCAAGGTCGTCCATACAAAGCCTGATAGGGAGCCATGCCAATGGAGCTATGATAACTGTTATTGTAGGCAAACTCAACTAAATGCAAATAGTCTTCCCACTTCTTCTGCTGGTCCATCACATACATCCTCAACATGTCCTCAAGAACCTGATTAACCCTCTCTGTCTGCCCATCTGTCTCTGGATGATAAGCCGAACTGAAATTAATCTGTGTACCCAAGGCCTCCTGAAAAGAAGTCCAGAAAACTGATGTGTAGATGGTGTCTCTGTCATTAATGATCGTCTTCGGAATCCCATGCAATCTGACAATATCCTCCATGAACACTTTGGCGATGGCCTGTGCATTATAGGTGACCTTGGTTGGCGAGAAATGCGCAACCTTGGTCAACTTATCCACAGTGACCATAATGGCATCATGACGATAAGAGGACATAGGAAGTCCTACTATGAAATCCATGGAGATCACATCCCATTTCCACTCGGGAATGTCATGAGGGTATAAAAGTCCTGCGGGATGAGAATGCTCTGCCTTGACTCTCTGACACTCAAGACACCGTGCTACAAAATCTGCTATGTCTCGACGAAGACCTGGCCAATAATATAACTCTCTCAAATCGGCATGCATCTTCTTCACTCCTGGATGTGCTGCGTATGGGGCTCGATGAGCCTCAGTAAGGATGAAACTACGCAGATCACCTGCCTTAGGCACATAAATGCGCCTATGGAACCGAAGCAAACCATCTGACTCTAGCATGCATCCTGAATATCTGCCCTCAAAAGAACCCTGAGAATCCAACATCTGCCTAGCACCCTCATAAAACCTGTCCTCTGGAAGATGCTCAAGTATCCTGCCTCTCAAATCTGACTGCAGTGTCAAAGAAGCAAGCACATGCCGTCGTCTACTAAGTGCATCTGCAACAACATTTTCCTTTCCCTTGATATACTGCACCTCCATGTCATACTCACAAAGGAACTCCATCCAACGCCGTTGACGAGCGTTGAGGTTCGGCTGAGAGAAGATATGCTGTAAGCTACAATGATCTGTCCTCAAGATGAAAGGTCTACCCAAAAGGAAATGTCGCCAACGCACAAGTGCATGAACAACTGCTGCAAGCTCTAAGTCGTGAGTAGGATAGTTAAGCTCATAGTCCTTGAGCTTACGAGACTCAAAAGCAATAACCCGACGCTCCTGCATAAGAACTGCTCCCAAACCCTCTAGTGATGCATCAGTGCAAACAACAAAATCCTCTGTTGGGTCTGGAACTGCTAAGATGGGCGCCGTGGTTAACCTTTCCTTAAGCAACTGAAAGGCCTGCTCACATTTTTCTGACCAATCAAACTTCTTCCCTTTCCTCTGAAGAGAAGTAATAGGGTGAGCAATCCTAGAAAAGTCCTGCACAAACCTGCGGTAATACCCTGCTAAACCCATGAAGCTCCTCACCTCAGTGACTGATGTGGGTGCTGGCCAATCCAAGATAGCCTGAATCTTAGAGGGATCTACGGAGATACCCTCGCCTGATATGATATGACCCAAGTACTGAATCTCTGTCTGAAAGAAGCTGCATTTTTCCAAGTTCCCATACAACTTCTGCTCTCTCAAAACCTGAAGTACCTGCCTCAAATGCTCCTCGTGTTCCTCCTCGGAACGAGAATAAATCAATATGTCATCAAGGAACACTAAGACAAAGCGATCCAGAAATGTCCTGAATACTCCATTCATGAGGCTCATGAAGACAGCTGGGGCATTGGTCAAACCAAATGGAACCACTGTGAACTCATAATGCCCGTAACGTGTGCGAAACGCTGTCTTATGAATGTTTGCATCTGATATGCGCAACTGATGATATCCTGACTTGAGATCGATTTTGGAGAACACTCTTGCTCCCCGCATCTGATCAAACAAGTCATCAATCCTAGGGAGTGGATAACGGTTCTTTATTGTGACCTTGTTGAGCTGTCTGAAATCTACACAAAGCCTGAGAGAACCATCCTTCTTCTTCACAAATATGACTGGCGCTCCCCAAGGAGATACACTAGGGCGAATGAGACCCTTCTCTAACAACTCCTCTAACTGAATCTTGAGCTCATGAAGCTCTGAAGTCGTCATCCGATAGGGTGCCCTAGAAACTGGTGCAGATCCAGGCACTAAGTCAATGGTGAAATCCACCTCTCTACTAGGTGGTAAACCTGGAAGCTCTCCTGGAAACACATCTGCATACTCCCTCAAAACTGCGTGATCATCAAGGGGTGAATGCTCTGGAGTACTGTCCGAACGATCACTGATAGTGATAGCAAACAACTGACAACCCTTACGCATGCTCCGCTTGAGTTGCTTAGCCGAGATCATACGCAAGGAAATGGGTCTCTGCATCCCTGAAATCACAACTGCACTACCCAAATCATCCTGACACTCAATGACCTTCTCTCTACAATCCACCTTAGCTCGATGAGCCTCGAGCCAATCCATACCCAACACTACCTGATAGGATCCTAAAGGAATAACTCGGAGGTCAAGCGTAGTGGAGAAGACTCCCAAATCGAGTACACAACTCTCCACATACGAGTCCACGGCGAGTTTAGCCCCAGAGGCCAACTCAACCTGCCAACTATCTGGCTGCCTAGCCACCACTAGCCCACACTGGTCCACTATAGAAGGTGATATAAAGGAATCTGAAGCACCTGAATCAAAAAGTACTGAGACAGAAATACCCCTGATAGTACCTGTCGTCTCAATGACTGTGGCCTGATGCTCAGCCTGGCGGTTGTCAACCGCTGCATACACACGATGGGCGCGTCCCACGTCACCCACCGTCTGCTCGGATCTAGGAGCTCTCTGCATATCCGTAGTAGTGGGCTTGTGCGGACACATACGCACATAATGATCTGGAGCCCCACAAATAAAACATCCTCCTGTACCCCTCTGAGATGGGGTCCCTCCTGTGCTCTGGCGAACTGAACCTGCCGGTCCAACCCTAGTAGACTGCTGCGAGCGGGCTGGCTGGGAGTGATGAGTACCCGGCCTCCTGTCTCTAGACCCACCAAAACCACCTCTAGACCCACCTCGCTGAAAACTCTGAGTCTGTCTACCCCTCTGATGCTGGTGTCCCTGGTGCTGTGTCTGCTGTGATGGGTGTGGAGGAGCTCTCGATGCTGCTGGAGAAGACCAGAATCCTCCTCTAGGGGGTGGTACTGCTCCCCGTGCTCTCTGACTCTGGAATGCCTGAATTCTGTCCTGGAACTTGCTCTTGTTTCTTTCTCTGTGCTCCTGAGCCTTGGTCCTATTCTCCTCAGCCAAGTAGGCCTTCTCAACGGCCTTCTCGAGCGTGGGAGGAGATAACATCCTAACAGCTCCTGCTATATCTGCATTCAGGCCCCGAATGAACCTGTTTACCTGCAATTTCTCGTCTTGCAGGTAGTCTACATACTGCAAGAGATCCAAGAACCTGCTCTCATACTGCGCCACCGAGCCAGAACCCTGTCGCAAGTCGTGGAACTCATCAATCCTCTTCTGCACAAAATGCTCTGACATATACCGGGCCCTGAATCGCTCCTCGAACAACTCCCATGTCACTGTATCTCGAGTCAAATGGAGCTTCCGCTCCTCATTCCTCCACCAAACGCCTGCTGCGTCTCGGAGGAGGTGTATGGCGAACCTGGCTTTGACATTACTCTCATGAGAGTGCAAACCAAAGCAGCTATCCAAGCTAAGAAGCCAGGACTCCGCCCCAAAGCCGTCTGTCGAACCAGTAAACGTAGGCGGCTGCAGGCGAAGAAGGTCTCGAATCACACTGCCTGTGTCTCGATCCTGACGGTGTGGTCTAACAGGTGAGAGGGGTCGCATATCTCCAAATGACCCCTCGAAGCTGTGTGAACGGCTGTGACGAAACGAGGCCACCCTCTCGCCAAGGATGGAAGGGCTGCGTGACCTCTCTCGTCTCGGAATGTTGTGCTCAGGTGGCTCTGGATGTGCGTCCTCACCAATCCCCTCCTCATCTCCTAACTGAATGTCCTCCTCTCTCGGCACCTGCGGTGGTGGAAGACGCTCCTGAACGACACCTATCAGCTGCTGCAGGGTCTCCAATAATAGAGGCCCAAAATCGGGCACCGGCGGCTCTCGCGTAGGTGCGCTACGACCCGAACCTCGAGCTGATCGTCCCCTCTTGGGTGCCATCCTAAACCCGAGGTAAAATAAAAACAAATAAATAAACTTTCTAAAGGTTTATAATTTATTTTTTTATTTTTATTATTTTTTATTTTTATTAATTATTATTTATTTATTTATTTTAAGTTGCGGAAAGCGTCGATTAATAATTTTTTTTTTTTTTTGAAAATCAATAATTACTAATGCTTGCTTAAGCCTCTCACATAATAATTAATTTATAATAATAATTAATACCCCGAAATAAATGAACACTATCCCAATAATAATTTAATTTGTTTTACCCTATCAAGCTTCCTAGGGTTATGATTAAAAATTTACACTCCTTAGAAAAAAAAAGTCTTCCTCCCTTTTTTAATTAATTTTCCTTCCACCCTTTTAATTAATTTTACCCACATTTTACCACCAAAAATTTATTTATTTTCATTCCCATTAAAATGTCATGACTTAAAGCAAAGTAGGATTAAAGGAGGACCCTAGGATCAATCTAATCTTGGCCATTGATTTTGAATCTACCCTAAAAGTTGCCCTAAATTTCTCTATGTATATTTTCCTTTTCTTTTCTAGTTTCATTCTTTTTCTTCTATTTCTCTTATTTTGTTTTGTTTTTTCATTTGAATGTGCAGGTGAAAGGTGAATGGAGGTTTGGCTTCCACTATGGAATATTTTATTTTTTTTATAATTTTATTTTATTTTATTATATATTTTTATTTTTTTTTTTTTTTTTTTTTTTTGATATAAATTTTGATTTTTCTTTTGAAAAAAAATATGGTAAGGGAAAAAAATTTTGATATATATATATATTATATTATATATATGGCATGTATATATATATATATTTATTTTTATTTTTATTTATATATTATATATTTTATTTTTTTTTTTGGGGTTGCAGCCCTGTTGCGGTGGGCGGGAGGCGCGGGGTGCGGGGCAGGGAATGCGTCGCAGGGGGGGGGGGGCAGGCGGCGGCGGGGGGGGGGGACGTAGGGGGGGGGGGGGGGTCCGGGGGGGTCGCGTGGGGGAAGGGGGGGGGGGGGGGGTCAGCTGGGGGGGGGGTCCGTGGGGGGGGGGGGGGGGGTCTGTGGGGGGAGGGTCAGGGGGGGGGGGGGGGGGGCAGGGGTCCGGGGGGCGGGGACAGGGGGGGGGTTTGGGGTGCAGGGTTCTGTCCGGTTGGGGTTTGGGGGGGCTGTGGGGTTTGGGTTTGGGGGGTTCGGCCCCCCCCCCCCCCCCCCCCCCCAAAACTTTTTTTTTTTTTTTTTTTTTTTATTTTTTTTTTTTTTTTTTTTAATTTTATTTTTTTAAATATATAATATTTTATATATATATATTTTATATATATATATTTTATATATATATATTTTATATTTATTTGATTTAATATATATATATATATATATATATATATAAATATATATATATATATATATATATATATATATATATATATATATATATATATATTTATATATATAATATAATATATATATATATAATAAAAACCATTTATATTTATTTATATTATAATCATATTTTATAATATATTATATATTATAAGAAAAATATATTATTTTTTAAGAAAAAAAAAAAAGTTATATATATATTATTTATTTTAATATTTTTTATTTTTTTAATAAAATTTAAAAAAAAACTATATTTATTTTTATTTTCATTTTTGTAAACTAGGCAAACTTTTAATAAAAACAACTGTTTAAATACAAAAAATGCAAACCATTTAAAATAAAAAAAAATTTCATGAACACTAATTTAATGAACTAATAATGGTATTTTCAAATCAATTAAAGAAAGTTTTTTAACTTTTTGCAATACTAACTAATTAATATATATTTTCAGATTTCCATGCAAACAGATTATATATAGAAACATCCATTATATTTTTTTTTTTTAAATGCAAGACTAAGACATCTACAAGTTACCCAAAGAGTCCGTGTGTTTGAAACCACGCTCTGATACCAAAATGTAATGCCATATTTTTTTGAAATAAAATGAAATGCAAGCACACTAAATTTTTTTTTTTTATATGCAATGCACAACTAAATATTTCAAGTTTTCAAGTGTATATTGCATAACTATATATTGAGTATATTTCTAAACAACAACATCTTTCCAAATGAAGACATTGAAAATAAAAAGTTCATGGTTTCATTATAAATTCAAATGACAATTTTACAAGATTCTTGCAACTAAAAATAAAACTTTCTTTAGTAACATGACCAATGTTTTCAAGAACAATAAGTACAAAATGGTTATTTACAAGAGTGTATACAAAGACTTTTATTTACAAGTCACATTCATTTACAAGGCAATGTCCTCCAAAAGATGAGAAAGGCCAAGATGGCAAGAGGCTCTACTATCTCCAACTTGAGCTCCAACTCCAATACTCCTACAAGAATCCATGGCTTGTTTACCACCCAACCAATAGGCATCATCACATGCCTTTCCATGGTTGGAAGTCATGCTAGCCTCCCCCAAGCCCATGGGAGAGAGGAACTAGCTTCCACAATGTGCACAAGTAATAATGGGGATTTAAACACACAACAAGAAAAACATAAGACCATTCAACCACTTAGACCTACTATACAATGAAAACCACAACATGAGGAGAACAAGGTCAACCTCACAAGGGGGAAGAGAGGAAGAAGGATGCCCAAATCAAGGTGTCCAACCATAGGAGCACCATTAAATACATATATATAAAAACTCCTTATACCTCCTAATCATACATCCTCCTTATTCCTCCTTATGCTATAGAAATCCTTCTTGGGAGGATTTTCAAACCCAAAAGGGTTTCCTCACCAAGAATGGGGAAAGGTTCAAGCCATATGAACCTTTCTCCCACCTCAAACCATATGAGGGGATGAGAAGGGACCTTCATGGCTTGACCAACAACCATGAGGTTTGAGAGGGAAATCCCTCTCTCTTCCCCTACATTCTCCAAAAACCATCAATCCAAATGATGGTGGAGAGAAAACAAGAAAACAACAAGAACAAGCAAACAACCACATTCAACACATCATTTCACACACTATTTTATTGATCAAGCATAGTTTACAAGATAAACAAAACTAAGAAGAAAAAGGTTAAGAACCCTACCTCTAAATGCTTTCCAAAACTCTAAGCTTTTCCCCTTTGTCCAAGCTCCCTCCAAGCTCCAAAATTCTCCAAGTGCTCCCAAAAAAAATGAACCAAGAAGACCCATTCTTCCCACATGAGAAAGAATAAAAAGAGGAGCCCAAAAGTTTCCTCACCAATGGGAAAGTGACAAGTGTCACCCCCTCTCCTCTCAAGAGTCAAAGATTCCAAAAACAAAATAAGTAAGAGTAAACTCACCTTTTATCCCTTTTCACCCAAAATACTAAAAACTAAAATAAAACAAAGTGGAGCAACTTTTAACAATTTCACACAACCCAACCATCTTACATGGATGGTGACTAAAGAGGGCTAAATGGGAGGGAAACTCCCTCCAAACCTTGGAAATAGGCCCCCCTACCTATTAGGTAGGGTCCAAGGGCCCATTTTCATGCTAAGGGAACCCCCAAACTCAAAAGGGGTCCCTAAAATTACCCAAAATAACCCAATTTCGGGTTTGGCATGCTTGGGCACAAGGGTAGAGGGTGTGGGGTTCACCCAAGGTTCACATGTGGTCCCCAATCCCTTCTACCAACACACACACACTTCCCAAAACCAACACTTAACTTAAGATAAGATTATTAACCCCTAAGCTAGTTTACTTAATAAAACACATCCTAAACCTAATTAATTTTACAAGACATAATTACATTACAATAGAGGGGTTCACCCATGGTGCCCAATTAAATACATCTAATCTAAGGCCTCAAACATTTAGCATGGTTAGGACTCAGCCCTTGGGCCGCTTGTGCACAATTGTGTAGCTGCCCTGAAACCCATGCTCTCCTATACCTGTCACCTGCACATTTATTGCACACATTAACCGCACCTGTCCAATATAGTAAACATCATCTATACATCACAATATCAGTCAAACTTATAATGTCCGAACATAATTTACAATTGATAGTGCAATGCATACAATTATCCACATAGTTTGCCATGAATCATCCACAATTAAAATTGCAACGACATATACTTAGGTTAGCATGAAAATTACCTTCATTAAATCCAAAACACTATATCATTAATCAAATCAACCACAAGAGACTAACATCTAACCAATAAGTCTATCATATAACCCTGTTAGTGTCATCCACATCATAAGAAATATAACAGTATATGAATCTAATCCAATTGGCGCTACGCGCCCAAAATGCCATAATGTCCAAGAGAATAAAATATCATAGTAATTTGACCTACCCTACTACTTTAGGTTCTACCTTCAACCAGGGTGAGAGGACCCATTTTGTAACATGTATTTGTAAGGGAAAATGAATGGATCAACAATATTTGACTCTCCTTTTTAGGGCATTGAAAAATAACCTTGAGAAGACATGGTCAATGCAACATAATCTAACTCTCACGAGTTGTCACCCTAGAAAATGTAGATGTCTCCTAGACAAGGTTTAGGTTACTAAAGACAACAATAAAACCGGCTTTGCTCCTACATATTTTGGGTAAAGGATGGGTAAATTTAACAAATATCCTTAGCATTTATGGATAAGAAGTGCAAGAAGGGGTGGTTCTTGTAGGATTTATCAGTTATGGATGTATTTTGTTGGGGAATTAAGTAGGATAAAGTTGATTATACCAAATCTTTGAGAAATTTTAACAAATATTAGAAAATCTTCCATATGAGAAGATGAAGAACACTTCAAATAACTAACAATGAACCTTCAACCAGAAGATGTGCACCATGGAAGCCCAAGAATACATGGTTTCACACAATCTTTGAGAATTTAAACATAAAATCTCATGTCAAACTCAATAAAACATCAAGAATCCCATATCTATCATGCCTAAGATACACTCATAGACTTACAAAACCTTTATAAACAAAATGGAAGCAAAGTGAATTTAAAACTATTTATTATGCAATGAAATGAAAGCTCTCCTCACAACACAATTGCAATTACTACAATGCTACCACAAGGACAATATATTTTGTGATTCAGATGGATTCCTAACATAAGATTGCAACAGGAACATGAATAACTACTTTGAAATATCTCAACTTAAAAGAAGACACAACAATGCTCATGATCAAACACAATTAACTCAAGAACTCATCAAATTCATCAGCAAGGGAAAGTTTCATTTGCAGTCTCAATGCTTGTCAATGGTTGTACACTTGCAACCATCTTGACATGATTCAATTTGAAAGCTAAAAAATTAATAGGTTTCTCAAAACAAGTTCTTGGAAAAATGGTTTCTCTCATTTTACACCTTTCTTTTCTAAAATTTTAGAAAATTTTAACCCCCCTTATGTGAGAGTATTTTTGTCACATTTATACAAATCTCAATCACTCACTCACTCTTTAATTCCCCCCCAAAATTAGGAATCTTTGAAGAATATTATTTCTTTACAACACATAATATAATCCATTTTATTCTCTTGGAAATATCTTCCTTTTATGTTGCCAAGTGGGAAAATTACAAGTCATTCACATTTTCCATTATCCCAGAATGACTAGGATGCCATGTCACTTCTTTGATATTTATTTTAATCATTTATCTTTTCAAACGATCAAAGAAACCCCTTTTTTGATGATTTCTGAGCATCTCTAAGTGATTTGATTTGACTTGTAATCCCTTTCATTTTTTGAGAATCCATCTTGGAAACACACATTCACTTTCATGTCTTTTTGGGTGATTTTTTCCACATGTATCATGTCATATCAAGCCAACCATTATCTTCTGCATAATATCAACTTACTTCATACTTATTTCTCTCATGTGAATATCACATTCATATCTTTAGAAATCATGCTACCATGATTATACTCAGCTCAACTTGCTTGTCTCAAATTTCTTATAAATTCACACTATTTCCTTCATAAACTCACATTTTCTTTTTTGAGTATAAGGAATTTTGGGAAATTTATCTGGTGCGATATGGCAAGGAAACACCAGTAGCAACCATCTTGAAAGACATATCCACTGAGGATTTATATTCAATTTTTGATCTTTCAGGCCCTGATGAGGCATTTGTAATAATGCTATTTGAGATTGTTGATCCTGAAGATTGTACCAGATCCTTTGACAACTCAAGTTGTTTGGGTTGCATTGATTAGAAGGTTTATCAAGATAAGTCCCATTTTTTCTACCTTCCAGATGATGTATTTTCATCTCTTCAGATGGAACATCAAAAAATCCCGAGGCATTGAAGAAATTTGGATTGTGAGTAGGCCTAGTGTGCAAGGTTTGACTAATTATGAATGCCCCTTCATTTGTAATGAAGCACTTACTGTGAAGGAAATCCCCTTAGGGTCTTATGTACTTGATGGGGAGATTTCACTAGGGTACTATGCCTACCCTTTTTCTGAAGGATGAATGAGCTGGAGCAACGTGTCTCAATCTTGGAGAAAAAACCATCAGGGACCATACCTTCTCAGCCTCCTGAAGCATCACCATCCTTTTGTGAAGAAATATAAGGGTGAGTCTAGCTCCAAGGCCTTCCTACTCCATCTACTCCAGGCCTTCATTTCTTTAGTACCCCAGGGTGTCAGATCATTTGTGGTTGCACTTCCAGCTCAGGGTTCCAAGCCATCCTCCACTTTCAAAGAAACAGGGAAAAATACCTTCCCTAAATGAGGTCTGGACATGACTGAATGAATTTCCTCCTATAAGAGGAGGTCACAATTGCTTAGTTTGTTGGATATAACTATGACAACTATTGATGAACTCAGGTCTTTGGGTATGTCTCACACACTGGTAGGAGACATTGTGTTTGTTCAAATGGCATTGGGGATAGATGAATTTGTTCATAGGAAGAATAGACTAGTGAAGAAACTTCCTCTTTGCAGAGAGGATTTTATGGTGGTGGATGATTAGGTTTTTTTCTTGTTTCCCCTTTTTTGATACAATTCTTGAAAATATATGTAACTTTTTCTTCATGGGCTGGGGCCCCTATAAAACCCCATTTTGCTTTTTTCCATAATACAAAAGATAACAAACAATTTCATTAGTTTACATGCTTCATGATGGATTTGAAATCTTATCAAAGCAATATAAAAGTATAATGTATTGTATCAAATTACATACATATCTGAAAATAACAACTTCAAAGTGATATTCAGTTTGTTTATGAAACAAGAGTAATAATTGAAATAAGATGAAAAACAAGTTCAAGGAAAACAAGCCTATGCTTGTTCATCAGTCTTCATGTCTGTATTTTTATCTTCTTCATCTTCTTCTTCCTTGGGTTTCCTATCCACATATGCATCATACTTCTGGAATAGTTCTTTTATATCATCTTCATCTGGGCTTGTATGGTGCTGAAATATCAAGGCTTTCCTACTCAGTGTATCCACACATTGATCCATATTTTGTTTATATTCCCATGGTTTTGATTTTAAATCTACAATTTTGTTTTCTACAGTCATTAGTGTCTCAATGACTTCATAAGAAAAGGTTTCTCTTTGGATATTCTTCTCAAAAGAACTGATTAAGAAGTCACTTTTCAGATCACCATAACTCTTTTTGAATTTATCAAATACCATGTTTTCTAACTTTAGATCAATAGTGTCCATATTCTTTTCAACCCATTTCTTCTCTGTCTCCATTTTTTCTTTGATTCCATTCAAAACCTCAACTCTGAGTTTGGCCAAGTCTTCAATTGCATACTGAGTTCCCATGTGTTCAATTGGCACAATTCCTTCCTTCTCAACTAAGTCTTCATCTAATTGAGTAATACGATTCAGCTTGGGGAGAATTCCCTCAAAATAGAAAAGCTCATTATCACACTATTCAATTAACTCATCAATTTCATTGAGCTTATTCTTGAGCTCTTCATATTTCTTCCTAGCTTTCTCAATGGCTTTCTTCCCCTTTTCCATTAGCTTCTCCACCCAAGTATCAACAACTTTAACCTTTTCAACAAATTTTTCAATGTGTTCCATAACCTCAAGGAGTAACAGTGGAGATATCTTCTTGGCCTTCACTACATTGGCCAACTAACTGTTGTAAACATGAACTCAATGATTTGACCCATTATTTTAATTGTCTTTTGGTTATCCTATCCTCAGCTACTTTTTGCAGCAAATCATTGACTGCTTCTGAGACTCCTTGCTTTAATGCATCTCTTGAAGGTTTTCCCAAAGGAATGAGTTGAACATTATAGTCATTTGTTGTTATATCACTTCTTGATTTTTCTTCATGTGGAATTACCACCTCCAAATTTCTGGATCCATATGGGTCAGTATGAGTTTTAGTAATGACCCTAGCCTTTTTTGGAGCCTTTGTGGGTTTTGGGAAAGCCAAAGTTGTAAGATCTATGGCTTTCACAGGTACAACCTCTTCTTCTTCTTCTTTTGAAATCAACTCTCCTATCCAACTTTTGTAAGAGCAGTTCCCACCTTTGTCTCTTGCAATGCCAGTTGAGGTTTTTCAGGGACAACCACCAATTGTTTAGACATTTCTTGAACATCTTGCACTAATGGATCTTTATGTTGCACTTTTTCCACTTCCAATGTTGATTTCTTGGGTTCATCTTGTGTTGGCACTTCCCCCACTTGCTTCTTTCCTTGATCCTGAACTTGGGGTTGACCAACTTCCTTCTGAGTCATATCAACATTTGGAACATGTTCTCTATTTATCTCCTCAACTGATGTAGTCATAACCTCTACATTTTCCTTGGGAACCTCTTGGGCTGGTGTTGTTCCTTTAGGTAATTCTTTTTCTTCTGCAGTTTCTACTTCCTTTAGAGGTTGTTGTTTGGTGGAGATATCCTCATGAACTGGTATACCAATTTCCTTTTGTTCTTTTGATACCTCCTTTTGTGGCATGGTGTGTTGGCTCTCAGTAGTTGATCCTTTACCTTTATCAATACCCTACATACTCTGACTATCATCAATATTTTCCTTTGTAATGGTTTCTTTTGCAATTTCAATCACCCTTTCTTCAGTAGACTTTTCCCTTTTTAGGTGATTCACTACTTCTGGTAACCTTGGTTTCCTTTTGGGGATCTTTTTCATCTAGTGCCCCAGTGTCCATAATTTCCCCAACAAAAACTTGTATAACTTCTGACTTGCTCATTTCTGAAGTAGTTTGGCCTTCAGAAGATACTTCTGACAGTGGAATTTCTGACTCAACAATTGGCACATGGGTGGATTCCTTCACTCCTTCACCTGACTGGAGAATACTTGTATCTTCTACCACTTGTTTTTCAACTGATACTTCAAATGCCTCAAGTACAGTAATCTCCTCATTTGTGTCTATGTCCACTATTTCAATTGGGTTTTTTGTTGATTCATGCAATTGATCAAAAAGACGTATACTCACACCTTCAACTGGGGTTGCATCAAATTTCTTCAACTCTTGTTCTAACATAGAACTATCTAGTGGATTAGGTGGGACATTACCTGGGATACTTGTTCTTGAGTAATATCAACTATTACTCCTCCTGGAGATAAAGCTGAAGCTGGAAACATTGGTTGTACATTTGGACTTACTTGAACATCTTTTTGTTCTGGTGGTGGAGTTGCTTGATGAACCATGGAAACAACTACTCCTTGTTCCTTAGTGAGCATGGGAGGATCAATCACTTCAACCTTCTTATGCTTGTGTTTCTTAAATGCAGGATCACCTTCTCTTACCAAGGGTTGTTCAAATACAACTTTGTATCTTTTCTTTTCCCTTTCAAACTATTTGATATCTGGTGCTACCCTTCCCTTAGTACTTTGTGACTTAGATTGGATATTGGCACTTGTCATGGCTCCTCTCATCAACTTTTCAGTACTATGGGATCTTGGTAAAACCTTTGGAGGGGCCTTTTGTTAGCTAAGACCTTTCCTTTTGTTTGGATTGGTACTACAAAAGTGATAGGAGCATTTTCCATAGATTTTAGAAGCATTTCTTCTATTTTCTACTTCAAAGTAGACATGGAGGTTCATGTCCCACTAGCAGCAGTGGTCCACTCATCAACAATTCCTGTAGTAGGTATTTTTGAAGGTAATTGAGGGGATTTTCCTCCTAATGGATCCATCTTATCAGCTCCTTCCTTCAAAGGGGGAAGATCTTCCTTCAAAATCTCTAATTCCCTGAACTTGTTAAGCACCCTTGTATTCTGAATGGATAAATCTATGTTCTTTTGTTTTAACCAAGTCAAAGTTCTCCTCATCACATGAACAATCCTTCCATACTGATCATCTAATTCCTCCTCATCCCATTTTATGGGGGTCATTAGTTGTCCTTCTATTTTTTTATCAATATAAAATTGACTCACAATTTGTTGGTCATCCACAATTCCCTCAGGCACTACAACAATTTTAAAATCAATGATCTGTGTGAGGGTCATCCTTGAGAAATCCCTGAGTCTGACTTCCTCTTCATCTCTGCAATTCATCCAATAGTCCTCAAAGTGAGGTTCATGCTCAAAAGAATTTTCCAAAGTATTAACCACCCATCTAATGTCATCCAAGTTGTGGGACCTTGCGAGCTTGGGACAGATCTCTAGAGAAGGCCGGTTCCTCTATCTATTTCTACTACTACTGCTACTCCTAGTGCTGAAAGGGAAAACTAAGCTAAGAATGCCAAGGGACCAGGGAAAGAAGGATAACATGAAGTAAACTACACTAAAAGGTGATAGCACCAGAAAAGAGGGATGAACACTATCTATTCTGAGCAAGAATGATAGGGAATGTGTGAAAGGAGGCTAGGCACGAGTAGTACAACAAAACACACATTCACCAAATCCTTCTCATGGAACACAACCAAATATGGAACTGCAAGGGACCTGAAGTAGCACAACAATACACAATGCAAGAGAAAAGGCAAGAAGAAGGAATGCAAACACGTTAGGATAGAGAATAGTCACAAAACAATGATGCTTCTAGTACTTCCAAAAATGCACAAAACTGTCACAATGATAAGGAGGCCGATATCCACATGCAAGAGCCAAACATAGAGGTCTGCAACTCAAAATATAGAAAATATGGAGTCCTTAGCAAAATGCATAAGGATCCAGAGTGTCCAACATAACAAATGAGCCTTGCTCTTACATTTATAGATGAATCCATGGAGGAAGAAGGGAAAAGGAGGGAAAACCTGAATTTGAAACACAACCACCAACAAGAAGCATTCAATGTCTATAAATCCACTTGGAAATCTGTGAAATATGCTTCCCCATGCCTGTTTGATGTGTTGAAGAAAAAAGAGGGTGGATCATACCAAATTGGGTGGTTGGAGCAATCAGATCTGCTCATCAATGTTCAAAGAGAATTTTTCCTATTTCTTACCTACCAGATCCTCCAGAATTTGAATTTGAATTTCTGGCACTGTAGCTGATGTCAGCAGCTCTCTGACAAGTCCATGCATGTTCCGATCTGAGCTCTGTAGCTGATGATATGGTTGTCAGAAGATGTCAGAGTCATCGGTGTACAAAAAACACATGGCGTGCTATGATTGGCTGAGATGGTGGCCAAATGTACAACTATTTTTTATTTCTGCCATGTGTCAATCATTCATTTGTTGCAAGGATTCGACGCCCTATTGGTGCACTTGACTGGTTGCACGCTGCACACTTAAGCATGTCAAAAGATGATCTGGCACAGAAGGGCAGAGGGAAGGGTGCATGGAGAAAATAGAGGAAGGCACGGAGGGGGCGCACGCACGATGCGATGTGCGGGGGAGATGAATCAAACTGGTGAGCAGAGAACGTATGGTTAAGGCACAACTATTACAAAGTAATGGGTGTGGTGCACGAAGGGTCAAGGACTTAGGCAAGTGTGGGGTGGGGAAGTGGAAGAAACTGACTCGGAAGAAGGTGAATGTGCAGAAGGGCAAGGAGAAGTGGAAGGAGAAAAGTAAAGGTGGACGTAGGTAAACTGCAACCAAAGGAATGTGCCAAGTGATTTTGAGCACACACAATTCTTTGATGAATAACTTAGGGCCAGAATGTGTATGTAAGTTATCCAAATTGCTAGGAGAGATATTTGGATAACAATTTTGGTGACTTTCAGGGCCATCTTCCTGCTAGATGAAAGAGATCAGTAGCCTGAAGCATCCATTGGGCATGGAGTCTGCTTGTTCAATCATGAAAATGCCCCTGTGATCACTTTGAGAATCATTTCTACACTTTGTTCTGAATCTCACAACTGCTGAGAGAAGTTTTGTATCCTGGAAGGAACAAAAGAGCGTGCGTAGGAAGCACATGAGAGGAAAGAACTATGTACAAACAAACAATGTGCACAGAGCACACTTGGAGGAATTGAAACTACTCTAATATATACAACATGATGCAAAAAACCTAATGGAAGGGTTTGAGATAGATCTCATTTACTGGGATTTATAGCTTGATTGCATCCAGATGAGTTAACTCAAAAGAGTTAGCTTCTTTGTAGGAACTTGATGATGTATGGGCCACTCCAAAGTGCATCAAACTTTGAATGGTGCCCTGGTTTAGCTCTGTCAGCATCCCATTTTAGAACCAGGTCCCCAACTTTGAAAGCTTGAGGCCTAGCCTTTCTTGTCAAACCATTTCTTTATCGCTTGCTTGATGTTGTTCTAGCTTGATCATGGTAGAGTTTCTGAGCTCTTCAAGATGAACCAGCTCTGTCATCCTGATTTCTCTCTGATCCACACCCTCAAATTCTAGCTGTTGGGAAAGCACCAATGAATTTAGTTCTAGTGTCAAAGGAAGGGCAGCCTCCTTGCCATAGACAAGCTTGTAAGGTGAAGTTCCTATTACCTTTTTTACTGTGATTCTATCTTCCCAGAGCGCGCACAAGACCTTTGTATGCCACTGTCTTTGGCTGATGTTCATTGTGTGCTTCATGATTTTGATCAGGTTCTTGTTTGTTGATTCTACCAGACCATTTCCCTGAGGGTAATAGTTGGAAGAGGTTTTCAGGTAAATGCCCAAACTTAGAGCCCAATCAGTGATTTTAGCACCAAGGAAGGCCTTTGCATTATCAGAGATAATGGTTTGAGGAATGCCAAACCTTGTGACTAAACCTTCGAGAAAGTCAAGGATGACTACCTCAGTTGATTCCTTAAGTGTGATAGCTTCTGTCCATCTGGTGAAGTAATCTGTAGCTGTCAGCACCCATTTATGTCTAGCACTTGAAGGCGGATTGATCATGCCTATGAAGTCGAGACCCCATTGCACAAAAGGATGATCCACTTGGATTGGTTGGAGGGGAAGCGCTGCCAATATTTTCTTTCCTATAAAGAAAGTGCATTCCTTGCATTTTGTGACCCACCTATGTGCATCTGCAAATAGGGTAGGCCAAAAGATACCTGCCATTATGATCTTCATTGTTGTAGTTTTGGCAGAGAAGTGTCCACCAGAGAATCCATCATGAAATTCTGCTAACACTTTTTCAGTCTACGCGCCATTGATACATCTTAACAACACGCCATCTAGATTTCTTTTGAAGAGAATTCCATCAATCAAAACATAAGGAATAGATTACAACCTCAGATGCCTTCTCTTTGCTTTATTCAAACCAGAGGGTATGCACCTCGGAAAAGGAATGTGATCATGTCCTTCATCTAGTTACATGCTAGGGTCTATATTCTACTCATGTTCTACATGCACGGGAGGTCTTCATCCAAAAATAATGAAACTCTCCTGTTCACTCTGTGCATCCTCAACAATCTTCTTGCAGAGTGCACTACCTCTTACCAGCTTTGTTTGCCTTAATAGTCACATCATATTCCATGATTTTTGTCACCCATCATGGTCTCTTCTCACTAATTTATGCTCCCATGATGAAGTCTCTGATAGATGAGTGGGAGAATAACACCTTGATATGATTTGTGGCAAGCTAATTTGAATTTCTTGAGCACACACATGATGGAAAAGACTTTCTTCTCACTGTGACTTTATTTCTCCATCTAGCTGAAAGGCCACTAGTTATTTCCATTCATTTCCTATTTCTTGATAGCTGAAGGCCACTCATAATCCTTCAGCGACTTTTTTTTGTCCTGAAGAAAATGCATGCATCCATTGGATGAAATCCCTATTGAGTAATCTTGATTGATGAGTGTTGGTTAAAATCTCCTTGCTTATCTTGCAAGCTTTCTCTTCCTTTGTATCTAAATCCTTGTCCAATTCCATAGCATAAGGGTGATAATCAGCACCAGTCCCCAAATTTAGGGATAAAGTTGAATCTAAGTTACTATTCTTTGTCCACTTGAAGGACTGTGACCATCATTGTATGAGGGTGATGGAGCAAAGTAGGATGAAAAGTTAAATGCATCTCAGGATCTTAATTGGTAATGCCATAACTTTGAAAGCACATGGCCCAAATGATTGTTGATCCATTCAAATTCACACTTCTGGGTTTTAAGATCCGGGGATGAAATTAACATCTATGAAAATTTATGGAAATGCATCATTGATACCACACTGCCCCAAGAAATTTTCCTTGAGTAAACAATGAACTCATTTGTAACCTTTGAAGGTAATAAGCGCAGTGTGAAATGTTCTGCTGCATATTCACATACTTTATCGAAAGGCAATTTATATGCATGAAACCTTTGAGATTAGATGTCATTGAAAGATGAAGAAATTGTTTTGAATTGATCCTTTTTTTACAGGATTTGGTTGCTCTCTTGCATTTGACAAACCAAAGGGAATTTTATTTTTGGAGACCTAAGTTGCACGAAGCCATTTAGTTTGCAGAATCTATTTCCTTGAATGTAATCTTTTCAACACCTCATAATTTGATTTTAGAGATGCTTGATAACATGGAAAATATTTTTATCAACTCCATATAGTCTATGTAGCGTCACTCTTTTTTTGATATGGAACAGGATAATGATGAGATTATTTCAAATGTATGCTTCTTAATTTACATGATTGTGACCCACCTAGGTTTCCTGGAATAAGGTTAAGCCCAATTATTATGATCTTACATTGCATAGTCAAGGCAGAGAAGTGTCCACTTAGCCTTAATTTTTGGACTAACATTATTTCAGTCTACGTCAGGGGTCACCTTAACAGTAGTGATTGATGGGCCTCATCTTATTTCTCATGGGCTTTGAAGAGAATTAGCCATCAATCAAAACCAGAAGTTTAAGAAAGATTGGAACAAATCCTTCTCTTCTTTTCTTCAAACCAGGATGGTATCATGAGCTCAGAAAAGGAATGTGATCCTAGTTTTATCATAAGTCATTCTTGACCAGGGTCTATATTCTATTCATGTTCTACACTACTGAGGAGGTCTTCATTGTAAAATAATGAAGCTTTTTTAGGTTCACTCTATGCATCCTTAGTAATCTACTTGCAGAGTGCACTAGCCTCTTACTAGCTTTTGGCCTTAATAGTCACATCATATTCCATGATTTTTGGTCACCCATCATGCTCTTTTCTCACTGATTTCTACTCCCATGATGAAGTCTCTGACAGATGAGTGGGAGACTAACACCTTGATATGATTGTGGCAGCATGCTCTTGAATTTCTTGAGTGTGCGCATGATGGCAAAGACTTGGATCTCTCCTGTGACTATATTTCAATTCATAATCCTTCAACATCTAGCTAAAGAAGGCCACTGGTTATTCCAGCCCTTGTTCATTTTCCTATGTTAGGACAACAGACAATGCTTGCATCAACACCATAAGCATAAAGGATGAAATCCTTTGAGTAATCTGGATTGATGAGTGTTGGCACACAAGCAATCTCCTTCTTGATCTTGTTGAAGCTTTCTCTTCCTTCTATTATCCATCTGAAGGCTATGTCCTTTCTTGAGCATAAGGGTGATGGGTCAAACCAGTCCCACAAAGTTAGGGATAAAATGCCTAACAAAGTTAATCTTGCCAAGGAAGGACTGTAAGGCCTTTTTGTGCACCGGTAGGGAAAGGGCTAGGATGGCTGAAACATGCTCAGGATCAATCGAGATGCCATCCTTTGAAACCACATGGCCCAAGAGCTTTCCCTGAGCCACCACAAACTTGCACTTCTTGAGGTTAGGAGATACCCATAATTCTCTACATCTCTCAAAGACATTTTCCAAGTTCACCATGTGATCCACACTCTACTTTGAGAAGACAATTATATCATCAAGGTAAACCAAGATGAACTCATTGATGTAACCTTTGAAGGCAATATCCATGGCGCACTGAAATGTTGCACCCGCATTTGACAGACCAAAGGGCATTTTCTGATATGCATATGTTCCCCACTTGGTTGTAAATGCTGTTTTGAATTGATCCTCTTCCTTGACCAGGATCTGGTTGAAACCCGAATACCCATCTAGCATGGAGAATCTCTTGCACCAACCACAATCTGCAGAATCTGCTCCATTGAAGGAAAAGGATAATGATCCTTTAGAGATGCCTTATTCAAATCTCTGAAATCAACACAAAGTCTGATTTCACCATTTTTCTTCATTCATACTGGAACAGATTTGTAACCCAGGTAGAGTATTTGATAGGAAAGATAATTTTTGCCTCAATGAGTTTTGATAATTCCTTTCTCATGAGGGGCTCTATCTTTGGATTGACTGGGTGTTGCTTCTATCTGATGGGATTTATACTAGGATCAAGGTCAATGGAGTGTTGAGTCAACACTTGGATCAAAACCTTTGAGGTATTCATACTCCCATGAGAAAATGTCACTGTATTTTTGACAGAGAGAGATGAAGGCCTGTTTTTCTTCATGCGCACAAGTCTTGCTTGAGCAACATCTCTTTTCTTGGTGCAATAGTAATGGAGGAGCAATCTTTTTATGCACTCTGTGCATGTATCTTTCTTCACCCTTGAACTCATCATCAGGGCTGAACATTTTCTCTAAGGTGACCAACCCTTTAGGCAACCTTATTTGTCTTCAGCTGTATTACTTGGTCACCATAGCTGTCATGCAAGTCAGCTTGCATACTTGATGAAAATTTAGCTTCATTCTGGATAAACTGGATGATCTGCACATCACTGTCAAACACTTTCCAGCTGGTGTTATTGTCTAGAATGGATGGTCTGATTACCATCTTAATGTGTTGAGTGTTTCCTTTGACAAAGTCCTCAGCAGGAGAAAACTGTGAACCAAGTGCGGCCATTTGGTCAGCTTCTTTGTTCATTTTGCGGAACTACCTACAAATTAAGAGCATCAAAGCTCTCAAGTAGGTCCCAAACTCTATGTTTATAAGCTTTAAGAAGCTTATTCTTTGTTTGGCATTTATTGGTGACCTGGTGGATGACCAATTATGTGTCCCCAAAGATCTGCAGCACTTTAATTTTCTTCTTTTCAGCAATAAGCAAGCCATGCACCAGCGCTTCATATTCTGCCACATTGTTAGAACATGCAAACTACATCCTATGCACAAAGAAAAATTTCTCATCCTTAGGGGAAATGAGAACCACTCCTGCTCCTGCCATTTCTACTTCTGGATCCATCAAAGTATAACTTCCATAGACCAGTTTGAACTTTGTCTTTCTATGAGCGTGCGTGGAAGCATAACATCTTCTTCTAGAATGCAATAAGTACCAAGCCTAGTTTCATAGGCTTCCAGTTCTTCAGCATAGGGATCAAATTTGTGATGCCTTTCCACCCATTCATCAAGCACTAGGTCTAGAACAGAGGGTGGAAGAGACTGCTCTTCAGGAACTAAAACTTGTTCTTCCTGGATAAGACAATTGGCTTGGAGAGGGGATGGGACATATGGCTCTACATGATAAGAAAATATAGGCTCAGCTTGTATGGTTCAAGTACCATACCTTGTCTTGAGTAACATATGAGACCAATCAGAAGACAAGTAACCACCCACTTTAGCAGTAAATTCTCTTGATAGACATAGGGAAAACAAAGGAGGTAGGTCAATAATTGACACATCTTGAGTAATTGTCAGGCTTGGACATGCATGGAGGGTTAACTCAAGATCCTTGATGACTCCTAAGGTGGTTACAATTGAGCCATCAAGTTGTAGGAATCCTTTAGAAAAAGGGCTATATTTCAGACCTAAGACATCAGCTATCTTTTTAGGCATAACCAGAAGTACTAGCGCCTGAGTCAATCATGTAGTTATGCACTAGGTGTTTGCCTATAATCAAGGACATATAGAAGGGTGGGGTTTTAACAACCTTACTTACTTGTTTCTCCTCTTCTTGGCAGATGTTGACAGAAGCAAATGGGGTTCTTGATAACTAGGTTAGGGCGGGGGAGTTGTGCCAGAGCTTCATGCAATAGGTATCTTGGGAGATTGTGGAGTTACTTCTTCCTTAAGGAGCATTGTATGGTGTTGCCCTACCTTGAGGGTATTATTCTACATATATTGATTATTAGGGCATCTTGGCCCCCTTATATAGCTGGTGTTTTATTATCTTCTGCAATTTATTGATTTATTATATGTAAATTTCTTATCAAGTGGTATCAGAGCAGTGATCCGGGCAATTTGTGGGATGAAACCCTAATGTTGGTGATTCGTTTATATCTAGAGATCGAATTGGAATTTTTCAGATATTTTTTGTGGGGAGTGGATACATAATTCAAGTGATCTTCCCTAAAAATTTCAGATTTGTTTGGATCTGATTTGCAAAAGTTGTGTCCTGTTTTAGGGTTGAAACCTTAATTCTAAGTTTTCATCTATATCTTCTGAATAATGACGAATTAGGAGATAAATGTTTTTAGGTTTTTGTGTAATATATTCAAATGGTGATACCACTGAAATTTCAGAATTTTTGGATCTATTTTGACAGATTTATTTCAGTTTTATTGTTTTTCACTATTTTGCTCCACAGGCCGCAATTTGAGGAATTTTCCTAAATTTCTTACATTTTCAGGAAATATCTGAAAATTTTAGCATTGGGGTTACTGTCTTATGTGGTTTCAGATTTGAGGATGAATGATTGATGAAATCATCAGTTCAAATATTGGTCAAAGGAGTAAGTTGTGAAACCCTAAATTTTGTGCTATTCATGGATATACCCTATTTTCTATGGCAATGGAGAAATTGATGCAAAAAAATGGTGGATACAATTTAAAAAAATGTATTGTGAAAAACTGTTTAGTATTGGTGCTAGTTTTTATCTTCATCTCGGTGGGAAAGCACGACATTGGTATTCTTATTTGGATATAGATCTATTGGATTAGGATTGGGAGGAATGGAAGATATTTTCTTAGTTAGATGGACAACAAAAAAGAAAAATTGTTTTTTTGGATAAGTGGCCCTGACAAATATTTGGTTTTCTGAGTTAGAAGAAGAAGAAGAAGTAGAAGTTGGTCTTTGGAGAAGAACTGGAACAAGTTTTCATGGACAGATGAAGAAACGAAAGAAGTGGAAGAAGAAGAAGAAAATGTTAATGATGAAGCTGTTACACAATGATAGTGCATCTCCAAGGAAGGAAGCTTCAATATTTTAGTTTGAAGGGTGCATTCAAAGAAAAAAGGTAATTGTTTCCATAAACCCTAGCAACAAATATATCTTCATCAATATGGATGTAGCTCACAAATCTACAGGTGCAAGCAAAGCATATAAAGGAATCTCAAATGGATGGTAAGCAGATTCAAGTTTTTGAAGATTTAAAGCTTTCTATGGATAAATATGTTTTACATTCAGATTTTTATGCTTTAGATATGGATGATATGGATATTGTTCTTGGATATCCTTGGTTAGAGAGCTTGGGAACAATTAATATTAATGTACAAAAGAAATTCATGAAATTATGGTACAAGAGAAAGAAAATTACATTACAAGATATCACACTTAGCAAAGAAAAAAGTAATGTAAAATTGGATCATGAAGATGAAGTTGAAGATGGTGAAGAAGGGAATAAGGATGAATCAGAAGGAGAGGATGAAGAACATAAAGTCACAAATAATTTCCCTACTCAAGATAAAAAAGAAGTAACAAACAAGGTGGAAGAGGACAAGAAAGTTGAGGAAAAGGTTTTGATAAGGTTTAGTATACGAAGTTGGCACCATATCAACACCCACACCATCATGAGAGGAAAAAATCATGGGGACATGTTATGACACATGAGGATAGAACTCCATATGACCTACAAGGAATCAACAGGATACTTTTTGGCTACACATGGAATCATGGAGCAACCATTATGAATCATAGGAATCCTTAGTAGTTCCTTATAGATGGTTATACATGGAATCCTATTATGGTTAGCAGGCACCTTATGGGGTTATGCATGGAATCCCAGGATGGATAACTATGGTCATGGAATGGACATCACTAGCGCAAAAATATGGATATTAGTTCATAATATGTATTTCTACCAGGATCCCATGTGGTTGGATGATCAGCTTGGCGACAATGTGGCATAATACAACACCCATTATATGGCTTCTTCTCTTCTTATGTTTCGGGACGACCATGTCAAAGAGGATGGCAATCCTATGTACCGTACCATTGGGATATATATTATATTATATGGGTTGATGGAGATGCCGACATGTGGCACAAATCCCCTTAACTTATTATATCATTCATTTATGATTTATTATGCTTAGGAGGTCGGCCTCAGTATTGGCCATAGGTTAGAATGGTATATATAGGGGGTAGAAGGTTGTAGTCAATCATCATATTGAGTATTGGAGTGTTATTTTATGGTTTGGAGGTTACCCCCTCGAAGTGGTATTGGAGGTTGCCCCCTCGAAGTGGCAAGGCTATTATATGAGAATATTGTCATCATTTACCTATATTTTGGTGTTCGCTCATGTTATTCTACTGTATATGTTAACATTTATACAAGTAATATCCTTACACTTTTATTTTACCATCAGGTGGGACCTATGCAGTAGATAGAATGACTTATTTCTAGGTGCTCCTATGATACATCAGTCCATACAGAAGGGGAATTAAACATCAAGATGGTATGCCTTAGAACAAGTTTACACAAAAAATTTAGAGGAAACCATTCCCAAATATTCTATGATGTTGTTTTAGATATGGTTGAGAAAAAGTCTAAAAATGAAGGTTACAGACAAAAATGGCCCTACAAAAAAGTTTAGGCATGGATCGAGTCAGGTTAGTTGGGCATTTGGTAGAGTCATTTGGTCAGTCTAGGTATAGGATCAACCATGCAAACAGGTCTACACATGGGCCAAAGGTGTCTGGTCATGTTTAGGAGACGGATGAAGTTAGATCAGGCTCTCCCAGGGGATGGATCAAGTCATCTCAGTTTAGGAATGGTTGTGTATTTCAGTATTTTAGGGTTTTAGATGCTTAGATGTAAGTCGATATAGAATATGGTGTGCAATGTTTAAATATGGATTATTTCTTGATCAATATGGGAAATAATGGTAGTGGTAATCACAGTCGCGTTCACCATGAGAAGTGTATGTAGGTCGAATGATGTGGATAATGTGATAGATTTCTTACTCATATGATACTAACTAGGGTATTCGAGGTAAACGAGTAGGAGACACGTAAGCTTATCTTAAAGAGTGGCTGAGATAAAATTAAAGGGGCTACAATAAGCACTGGAAGTGCTTCCTACATAGTCTAGAGGGAAAGGAACTTTACACTAGGTTGACCTAGGGTTCTCCCATAGGCTATGTAATCAAGATAAGAGGATGAAAGAAGAGGTACCCTAGGTTGAGATATCAGTGGTTTAGTGTATGGATCAAAGGGATAATCAGAAAGTCAAGCATGTGATAACTAAAATTGGGTAGAGTAACTAAGTAGATAGATAAAGGTTTATTTTAGAGTCGATTGAGGGTGGAGAATAGCATCCCAAAAGACATGCATCAAGGGTCTAGTCCTATATACTAGGATCATAAGGTACAATGAAGAAGAGGAAAAGATAAGAGGGGGTAAGAAATCCACCCAATTGGCAAGGATCAAAACGTATGAAGCACATCTACAAATAAGCTAGTGAACGTAAGACCCTAAAGACATTACATGATTGACAATTTTAAGAGTGACGACTAGTCACATGATCACCAAATGTCATTGGTTCAGTAGGTCCCTTGAGGTATGAAGTGAAAAGACAATGGGTAAGGAGGTGAAGGTAATTGGGTCATAAGATGGGAAGTAGAATGCCTTGGTAATAGATCAAAGATCCCAATAGACAAGTCCCATGGTGGAAAAAAGTTTCTTTTATTTTATTTTGACTTTTTTAGATAGACTGATCGATGCGGGAAGTCTATACGGGATGAATATCTGTCTCCTTGAGTCTTCGCGAAGCTAATCGACTGCCTGGGAAGCTTCTGAATTTTGATTCTTTTTGAAAAAATAGTACCCTTTTTTCAAGACTATGTAAAGAGTTGTGAGGCTTTTTATAGTTTTCATTGAGGGTTAGTCTAATTATAGGGACAAGTGAAGGCGGAAAGATGTCCTTTGAGTGATTTCATCTTTATATTGGAGTTGACTCAAGGGAGTTAATACCTTATTTTTGGAATAAATGTTTGGCTTTTAAGGTCTAGAATTAACTCAACGAAGCATTTGTTCTTGTTGAGAAGCAAAGGGTGAACGACTGTGGGATCTAATCTAAAAGAAGATGAAAATTATCCATGGAATTGACCAATGTGTAGGCCATGGGGCAATAATATTTAAGAGAAGGACAAAAGGGTGAGGGGTAATCAAATGCTCCGTGTTAGTGTTTAAGTTTGAAGTGGAGGGGCAAAAAAAGAAAGGTGAATGGTGCTAAGGGACGAACGAACGTGAAATGAAGAAGTGTGAGTAGGAATAGAGTCAATCGTAGAAGGTCGAAGATGCAAGGCAATTGAAGGGGCTCAGGTTCGGCATTACCATCAAGTGAAGACAAGTGATAGCACATGTCCATAGTCATGGGTATGATGATGGTCACAAGCCAAATAGGAGAAAATTTACCTCGTTTTATTTTTTTTGCTTTGGTGACGTTTGATTTTCTGAGGATGAGATAACGAACTTGAAGGTGCATTCAGGACCACGGTTTTTCATAGGGCAGCTAGATGCGTTTGTTAGTAGATTGGAAACAGGATGGTCAAGAGCTTGACGACCACATTTATATAATTACTCAAGTTGTGCTAAACGGTCTTGGCGAAAGTCATCCTAATACGCATATATGAAAGAGAGATATGAAAGAGGACGGGATCTAGACTTCAAAGGGAAACAAAAGCTCGGACTCAGTAGGAATAGAGAAAAGGGGGGACACAGTGGCACGGTGGAAGGTGCGAATACTAGTATGGTATGCCCAGAGGGTAAATAAAGAATGTGCGTATGCCATTCCTTCCCAGGTGTACCATTCATTGAAATTTTGTTTTTAGGTTTTGTTTGAGGATTCAAGCTTGGCCATTGGTTTTGTTTTGGTAAATATTGTGATGGGAAGCTAACGCTATTATACCGAAGGGTCGCTAAGTTTCTATAGAGTTTTGTTTTTAAATTGCTTTACGTTTCAGTGATAGGCGATGTGGAACACCAAAATGACAAATTATGTGCCATGGTTGAAGGCTAACATATTTTTTATCTTTTTGGAAGATTGCGGGGTATGAATTTAACCCATTTGGGTAATATTGGGTTAGCAGTATGATCCATTGATGTCACGTGAGGGAAGAGTGAAGATTTTTTTTCTCTGACAAGATCCAAACCCGCCGAGAGAGGGAAAAATGTTCACGAGTGACCTGTAAGGCATTGAATAGGTGTTATTGTGATGTGAAGCTTGGATGTTGTTGGAATTTTACACCATGTTAATTTAGTGGCAAACATATGGGGAGGGTCGCAATAATAGCCTAGGTGAAGAATTGAGTGAGCAACAACAAGGCGCGACGTGGACCTCCACATAGGCCATCGTGAACTTCTTTAAGGTATTATAGGGGATTTCAGAGTGGTAAAGGCATCGTAAGAGGATACCATCAAAGCTGCATGTATAGAGAATGCCACCCATGATGACATTGAACGAGAGCTTTTTGAGAAAAGCACGTGTCCATTCCGTGGGAGACAGGGCAATATAGAGAAAACGAAATAGTAAGAAAGTGCTATAACAAAGGTTTATGTGTTTAGGGAGGAGTTTAGACGAGGTTTAGCTCAAGAAGATTTATAAGAAAGGATCGGTATGCATTTTATGGTACAAAGAGTTTGAATCGTCAGGCAAAAGGGCGGTATTGGGAAGAGAGGTATGCCATGGTCACTACGAATTTATTGGTGGATCATGGCAATGGTTGAAATTGTATACTGGTCAAAAGGTAGTCACCACTGATGCTGACTAACATTGTACTCTTGAAGTATTCTTATGAACTTAAAACACCATGGCCTTGGTTAATACTAGTTGAGAATCACCCAAAGATATAATGGAATTAACCTCTAAGCCTAGGGGCATATGAGAACCAATAGAGTGTTGTATTCAATGAGATTGTTGGTGTGACCATTCAAACTACGATTTGAATTGATAAGGGCATGAGTTCACCATCAAAGAGGAATGAGGAATTGCCTTACACCATCCCCACGCTTACATTTGGAACCATTGAAAGAATAAGGTCATTTGGAAGGGTACCATTGCAAGATGAAGTTAGAATGGATTGTTTAGGGAAATAAAAATTCAACAGATTGATTCCCAAAAAGAGGTGCACCATTGAGCTGTCAAAACAACTGGCTTGGCCCTTGATAAGATTTGTTACGTGGAGTTCAAGGTCTAGTAAGCAAGAAGCATGAGCCAAATGTGGCACGTTGATTTTGGTTAAGGGTTAGCATACATGAAGTGTAAGGAGTCAGTGTGGTCACAACATAGGTTTGTGGTTGAGAGGTAATGGCAAAGTTTGTGGTGAAACAAAAAACTAAGGTGGAAAACAAAAATTTTAGGATGATGGATTAGGATTCATAGTCTAGAAGAGAAGAGTATGGCTTACATAAATAAACTGCCTGCTCATTTATGTTGTTCATCACGATGAGCAAGCATAGCCCATAAAGAGTGATCGGTAGCAGATGATTGTATAGGTAGAAGGGTTGGTAAGCGTTAGGTGGAACAAGTACGGGTGTTAGAGAAGGTATTTTTTTAGGCCTCAAAATATTTATGCGAGTCGCATCCCATTCGAAAGAGACCATCCTTTTGAAGAAGGTTGATGAAATGGTTGACCATGGTTAGAGAGTGGGAATAAATCGGGAATAGATTGAAAACTTGCCTTTTGCAAACTAAAAAGTTGAAAAGGTTAGTGGGGGAGGCATGTCGAGAATATCCTTGACTTAGAAAGCCGTCACCTCTATCACGTAAGGAAACAATAAATCCTAGGGAAAGCTTGCCTCAAAACTGTTGAAGACAATTCTTGGGTTGAAGTGAACACAATACTTGATAAGGCGATCAAAGATGGTTTCAAGATAGTAAGATGTTTGGCCCGTTAGTTTTTGGATTTGGCTGAGAAGATCGTATACATAATTTCTAAATATAAGTGAATAATGTCATGGAAGGAAAATTGTAGGTCATATCCCGTTGATAGGTGGCACCAGATTTTTAAGGCCAAAGGCATGACTCGATAGTAGAAGGTCCCCCAGGGGCAATGACATATGGTTGGTGTTGATCCTCTGTAGGATAAAAGATTTAGTTATAAACTGAGAAAAACACCATAAGTGAAAGCATATAATGGCCAGTGTAAGGTCAACCAACTTGTCAATACCAGGAAGAGGAAAATCTCTTTAGGGTAGGAAAAGGGTTGAGATACAGGAAATGGTTGGCAAATGTGACGTCACCTTCACCTTAGTGACAGGGACGCAAGTAGCAATCAATTGGGGTTAATTGATGGGGTTTAAAAGGAAGGGGAACTGAGAGAAGGCGTTGAAGTTCTTCATTGAATAAGAAGAGCAATGCGAGGGTTGCATTTCTCAAAAAAAAATTTATGGGTTGACAGCAGAATGTTACCAATATTGTGGACATGAAGGGGATCAATTCTAGGCATGTTAGCATAGCCAAGCGAAATCATGGCTAGATTTTAAGAAAAAAGTTAGGGCGCGATCAGCACAAAACATCCAAAGATGCGCAAATCTTGAGAATGTGGGGGTATCCTGAGTGTGGATGTTGACTTGATAGTCAATTCATTAGCATGTTTGTATCTTAGAACGGTAAAAACCCATTGAATATAAGATTATTCAACACCAAGGTAGGTGAGTATGGATCATCATCCTAACTTGAATGACATTTAATAGAAGGAGTATTGTCAGTATCATGTCATGATACAAGAAAGGAAGGGAGGAGGGAGCTCACCATCGTGGTGATAGGCAGAGGCTTAAGGAAAATGGTATTTATGAAAAAAAAGTAGGAGGGATAGATCAGACTCCATTTGAGTACCTCACGAAGGTTTTGTGGGTGGGGTAGTGTGGAAGAAGCAGGTGGACAGGGGTCAATGTCCACCATGAGTTAAATATGGGGTTTTTTGGTAGGTAGTTTGGTAAAAACTTTGATTCCACTACGATCATTGTGTATGTGTGGTACATGAAATTGAAATAATGGTCTTGTGACGACCTTGCTCATAAAGGCCAAATCCGAAACCTTACAAGCAGTGGTGTAGGAAAGTGTGAACGATAGTGGCAGTTGGTAGTGACGAAAGGTCAGCCAAAAAAAAAGGTTCAGGTCTGGATGGTGGTTCGGGTTGGGTAAGGGGAAATATCAAGTTTCCCCCCATAGGTAAGATGGGGTAAAAAGGTGGGGAGGACCATAAAAGGAGATGCTCTTCCTATGCGGTGATCATAGTGAGGAGCTAGTGAAGGTGTTTCCATACTCTTGTGGAGTTAAGGAATGTATTGACTGTACAGGTGATACTCCCCATCTTGAGGCATGAAAAACCATTTCGAAGTGATAGTGCTGATATATTGGTCAAGATAATTGGAGAGTAAGTGTTAGAAGTTAGATCGACAGAGGTGTTGGTAGTTAGGAAGCTGATGTGTGATGGTAGGAAGCGAAAAAAAAGTAGTGGGAATCGAATATTGGTGAGGTGAGGTTACACAACATTGGTGGATGTGAAGTCCGTTGTGTGAAGAAGATGTAGGTAGGGAAAGGTAGATTCCTTAATAGGTAGTGGACATCATTGCCGGTTAAAGCATGTTACGGTTTTGCAGGTGATAGGTCAGCTGGCATGTATAGGAACGTCCTTCATATTGTTGAACTTTCACATCAGGCACAAATTAGAAGGAACACCACAATGGCACGAATATAGGGTCTGCTAAGAAAAAAAAATGTATGAAACTCCCCTTCCAAAAATTGAACAACTCGGGAACGGTACGGGGACCACATGAATGTGGAGGGATGATAATTTGTTTTGGATAGTACCAAGGGTAGAGGTGATATTCATTGAATGAATGCTTAAATGACTGGATGTTTATGCGATGCGGTTGTTTATGGGTATGAGCATTCTTGAATGCGTGGAGAGTGAGATGATGTTATACTAGTGCCCCCACGATCCACAAGATGTTGATGAATATATTATCGATAGGATGGAGATAAAAGGGTAGGATTTGGCGTCACCAGTTTGGTGGGGGACCAATCAATCATCTGAGAAATGAGGGCGAAAACTTGGGGAGCAAGTGGAGGTGATGAGGTAGATGGGAAATTTTGTGAGCGAAATCAACTGATGAAGGTGTGATAATAGATTCTACCGGTGTGGGGTCATTAGGTGAAACCTAAATAGATGAAGGACTCCATGAGGCCTGTGGCGATGTGACTCTGAGGTTTGGATGAGATCGATAATAATGACATTTTGAGAGGAGATTGGTGTAATTTTCGACATCACACGGTGCATAACCCCATCATAAATAGGATATGCTGGACCCCGGTAGTGACTTTAGGTGTAGGTGAAATTGGTTATGTTGGTATGTGGTTGGGTGATGGATTGGCATTTTGTCTTTCCCTTTATCTCACGACCTCGGGTAGGTCATGACGTGAACCATATTAATCTGAGGCAGAGAGGTGGATGGGGTGGGGTTACCATGAAAGGTATAATGGTAGAGGGACTTTACTAAGAGGGACTAAGAGCCTTCTTCAATGGTGTCCAAACATCGGCATTTAGGAGAAGGTGATTGAAGAATCTTCTGGATGTGGACATGTTGATTTAATTTCCAAGATGTACAGAAAGGTTGGGCGGTGAACGGTTGAAGATGGCGGTTGTGGGATAGGTGTGACGGAGGAAGATGTGAAAAAGGTGGCGAGGGTGTTGAAATAGTTCGTCATCCATGAGGTCATCATCATCAAAATTGGGGGAGCATAAGGACATTAAATGATGAGGGAAAATAGGGACCATTATAGTTCTCGCAATTATCAGTCTAACACACGATTGCTAAGCACAAATTTTATGTAGGATATCAAACCCTTCATTTTAGGTTTAAGAGGGTTGTGAGATCTAAGAGAAAGGGAGTGTGATCGTAGAGCTTTCCGGAGGTTAGCCAAGATGGTGGCCATATGATCCCACCAGGGATCACAAATGCGAAGTGAAAGTAGGTTTGGTTAGAAGATGGGTTGGTAGTTGTGGTGGTAGTTGAGGTGGATGCAGGTATGGATGGGGTTGTACTTTCTTGGTATTGTGTAACAAAGAGAAAGAAAGAGGGGGTAAGTTTAACCACATCTTTGGAAAATTAACCGTTTTTTGCAATTTTTGGTGCTATTTACTTAGGTAGACGTGTAGGGGGAGCACTTGATGTAGGTTGTCGAGGTAGATGGGGGGAGAGGACGAGTGACCCAAAAGGGGAAACTGGGTGTTAGAAGTAGGGTGGTCAGGTCGAGAGGGAGGATAGGTGAGGGTGAAGAAAATGTCATAGGTAGTGACGGAGGCTATAAAAGGTAATGGTGTATTCGGAGGAAAAATAAGTAAAGATGGTGAGAAGACGCAAGGTTACCTCGGTAGAGATGTCAGCGTTGTGGTGATGGGGTCAAGGGAATTTTAGGTTTACCATGGAAGGAGTAGTTTTGTTAACGGTTAGGAGGGTTGAGTCGTAAGTTGGATGGTAGGGGTGAAGGTGATATAGATGTAGTGGTGAGTTCGGTGCCTGTGGATTAGAAGGGTGGTGTTTGTTTAGGTTGAGGATGGGTTCAAATAGGTATATGGAAGATCGTGGTCAAGTGTATCCTGACAAGGAGGATGTGCAAGGTGATTTGGGTGTTGTGTGTTTGTTGACCCTAGAAACACTAGTGGGTTTAGATTACAAGAGATGATATGGAAAACAGTCGGCTAGAAGTAGAGGGGGGGTAGTATAGATGATGATGCTGCAAGAGAAGAGTACGAGAGTTATGTTCAACTTGGGTGGTTTGGGTTGTTGAAAACATATTTGGATAAATGTAAAGTGTTTGATGGGAAAGATGATTGCATGGGTACGACCTGGAGTGTAAGAGACGCCACCAAAGTGAAAGACCTATTAACATAGTCTAGGGGGTCGGCCAAACGTGAGAATGACAATAGGGTAGATGAGGTAGATGTGGGTGGAGTTGAGTAGTATTCTTGTGAAAATGTGTCTGAGAAATAGGAAATTCACTAGATAGCTCTATAGGGTTAAAGAGATTCGAAAGTAGGTCTGTAGGATCGTGGGTAGATGATGGAGAAGGATCACGAGCGGGAATGAAAAATTTATTCGGATCCTGAATCGGTGGAGAAGGACGATGGGTAATCCTCTTTTGGTGTGGGATAGGACAATTGGTAGTTGGCTAATTGGGTAAGGAAGTGAAGGCGGAAATGATAATCAGTGCCAATGAGAGACTCCTATGCAATGTACGGGGAGGTGAAGAGATTCCTCTATGGGTAAGGAAAGATAATAAAAGTAGGGTCTTGTGCGGGTAGATTGATTTTGGGCTAGATTTCTTGTTGGAGGGGATAGGAGATTTTGGGAAATCATGGATAAGTTGGTGATGTGATAACCATGGTACCTCACGAGTATGATTTGTGTGTGAGGGCATCACAAGTTTGATCATTAGATGGGGAATGGTTAGGGAAATGCGTTCTTTAAATATATGAAGGTCTGATGGCAACGTGCAAATTAGGGTGATCTAGACAACTCACCACTCTAGAGCATTCCCTGAATAATGTTTTTAAAGCTGATACAATTTATGTCACTGTACCATTTACAAGGTTGATGTTATAGTAGTCATTCTCCTTATAC